>JADWOT020001430.1:0-47000 GCA_036345935.2 Taenia hydatigena | reverse complement strand
GCTCATACTACAATGCGATGCCATTTATTTATTTCTAAAACAATGTTTCGAAGCCTAGCCATGTTGTGGATGTAGTGGTGAATCGTTTAATCGGATTTTTTGTCAGCTTTTGACAATACACATATTACCTTTCATATACAGTGCATACTTCATCTTCGTGCTGACATAAACATGGTGGGAGCTCACATTTGTGGAAAAGTATTTTGACGCGAATCTGGCTTACTGATTCCCCAAAACACTTGTGCCACATTGCTAAATTCACAGCTTTACTATATTCGATGATCAACGTCAAAAACTGGAGGAAAATCCTAGTTAAAAACGACAACGGATGCAACGGACTGTTATTACACTTATGGATAACACCAAAAGATATTCAATAAACCAACCTCTATGCCACAAAATCGATCATGCTAAACCATTCTACTCAGCATATCATTCCACTCGTTTTCGTTAGAGTGGATACCTTCTTGGGGCAGATATGCAAGTCAGAAGAGTTCCTTGCCCAATTCGCCCATTGACAAAACACCTTTTTACCCAACTGGACTGCGTTTCCTGTGTACCGAGCTTAACAAGCTATCTCCAAGATATTCTATGGCATAGAACACACACTATCATCCATGAAAGAGATCCATACACCAACTACGAAAGCTCCGCTCTCGCCACTTCCACCCATTGCAGTGACATGACGAAAATCGTCCATACACCAACGACGAAGGCGGCTTCATTGAATGCATCGTATAAGAGACCGGTCGCATTTCTCTTGTTTCGCACTTCAAAATGAAGATAGACTTACTAGGTATGTACTTTTGACTGCTATTTACCAACTACTGTTTATGTCTAACATGGCAGTGCCTCAATCAAAAATAATTTTTCGTAGTTTCTAAATTCACAGTTCTGCAACTGAGTAACACCTGGAGCACATTAATGTGCTTGTTAAATGTGGCCATGTTACATGGAATAAGGTGTTACATCCTGAAATATTTAAGCTGAAATTTGCAAAAACTATATTCATTCTGACATAATTCCATTTGTAGAGACTCAGCAAATATTTCTCAAATGTTTTAATAGCCGAAATGTCTGCACGAGCTTAAACGATATGTTTACTATTCTACACAGGCATTTCAAGAAAATTTCTAGAGATGCCAATCCTGCGATTCGCGGTAGCCTTTCCTGAAAAAAATTCGACGCTACAGCCAATTATTGCCACCCAGCATCCGTTTCTGATCAGGGCACTTGTATGCGAAAGCATTATAGATGTAGAGGCAGAGGTGGTAAAGTTGAAATGTAATTGAATAAGCGTAGCACATCCTCCATGGTGCGACGCAGACCAGGGGCCGCCACGTGGCGTGGTCGCCAGCGTCTACAAGCCTTTATTGCTTACCCCTTCTTCTCTTCCACTAGCCATAACACCTTTCAACTGCATCATCACAGCAAATGCAAGCTGGTCATTTCGTCTGCAGTTAAATCCTGCCAACCGTAGGGTCACAATTACGCTGACACAATTATCCACACTGAACAATTTCGGTGCAATTTCTGGTCGCATGCTTACACGCATCCCTTGGTCGCCAAGCAGACGCGCCCGATTTGCATTGCAGTTGGTGAGCCCACTAAGAGGCCAAAGCATGGAAGAATTTGGTATGGACCACCTATTGGTTTGGATAAGATAAAGGCCATGGCGATGGATTCATTGGTTGAAAAGGCGATGCGTGATGAAAAGTGACATGGATGTAAAGGCGCACAAATGCGTAGCAAGGGAAGCGAATGAATGAGGAGGAGGAGGAGAAGGGTAATGCTGGGTGGAAGAAAATAAGAACAAAGGAATAAAGTGTGCCAGCAACCGCCCGCCCGCGGGCTTACTTCCACCATGCTCAAGTACGCATGTACTAACCCACACCGATGTGGCAATACCTCGATGGCTGGACGGACACCAGAAGTTCCTACGCCGTATCATTGCCTGTGTCCACACCAGCGGCCACTGGTGTCCGTCCAGCCATCGAGGCAGTGTTACTTCGGTGCGGGTTAGTGCATGCGTGCTAGAGCGTAGTGGAAAGCTCGCGAGTGGGTGGTTGCTGGCGCATTTCATTCCTTTGTTCTTATTTACTCCCCACCCAACATTACCCTTCTCCTCTTCTTCTTCCTCCTCCTCCTCGTCTTCGTCCTCGTCCTCGTTCTCCTCATTCATCCGCTTCCTTCCCTACTCATTTGTGCGCCTTTACAGCCACGACACTTCTCATCACGCATCGCCTTAACAACCAATGACGCCATCGCCATGGCCCACATCTCATCCAAACACATGCCATCGATGTGAAAGGCTTGCATGCTTTAGCCTGCTAGTGAGCCCACGCACTGTAAATCAAATTATACACGCCTGGATACCGATTAAGGCATGTGTGTGGGCATGTGACTAGAAATTGCACCTAACTAGTTCAGTGTGGGTGATTGTGTCAACGTAATTGTGACTCTACGACTGGCAGGATTGAATCGCAGACAAAAAGGCCAGCATACATTTGCTGTGATTATGCAGTGGATAGCTGTTTTGGTAAGTAGAAGGGAAGGAGGGATGAGCAAAGAAGGCTTGTAGACGCTGGCCACCGCGCCACGTGGCAGCCTCTGGTCTGCGTCGCAGCATGGAGGTTGTGCTACTTTGGTGGGTGTGAGTGACGCTAGTAGAATTTATGAGGCGTATCAAAATATTCGTTGCGATGGCATTTTTAAATTCATTTCTTAATCTTGGGAACTCGCGGCCTGTTTAACTCTGCAATCACGTATTTAATTCAATTTGATTTAACGCAGCTTTATAAAGCTAAGTCATATTTGATCGCACTGGACCTAACTCCCACCCTACTATATTATTTCGAGACGTTTGTCACGAAACATCAATGTGGATCTCTAGCTAAAGTTCTGCTCCTGTTGGCGTTTAGTGTCAAATCCTTTAAGCTGAGGCCATCGCCTCAGGTGTCAAGATCGGCGTCATTGTAAACAAGGGTATTATGCTTGAACGCACAATTAGTATCTGAGTTTAGGGTTTTACTTGGAAAAAGTCAGCATGCACTGGAAAGTAATGCGTCACGTCAAGTAGCGCACAACATTAAAAAATTTTTTAGTGATCTCCAGGTCAGCAAAGAAACCGATCATCCACGTCACAAAATTGATGTCAGGTTGACAGGCATGGTTGGTACAGGGCAAGGAATGCATGTCAAAGAAATCAGTGTCAGTTTATTCTAGACTCGTTCGAATGCCACAAGTGCATATGTTTTCATTATAATAAAGAGGTTCGATACGGCAAAAATGATCTTACTGGAGAAAACCAGGAGTAGAGGCCTCCGAAGAAGCTGCATTTTACCAACTAGCGCCCTGCAAATTGAATATAATAATGGATGCGGTAAAATAGGCACTGACTGGAAGTATTTTCCACTAGACATTATGTGCGCATTAGGCTTAGACGATGTCACTAAAATAAAATATCCTGAGTCCTTTTTCAATCGCTACAGGATTAATTCTTTATGCTGAGTATCATGCTTGTGCGAATGAAAATCACTTTATGAAATATGGCTCACCACTATGAAGGCTGATCATGTGGTTTCAGGTAATGCGTTCTACCTTCATTATTTATTGTTTTGAACATTTTGGACTTCGTTACTCCCCCACCTAGTTATTTGTGATGCCATAATCGACGATGCAAAGCAAAATTTCTGTGAAATATATGAACACAGAATAGATGATGAAGGCCTTCACTCACCTTTAACAATAGATGTGGCATAATGTTGGCGCTAGCAACTAGTCTACCAACCGTAATCCGAATTATGTGTGTCAGTGACGCCATCGAATCGAGTCACATGTTCAAATTAAGAATAAATTCACTAATTAGTTGGCATAATCTTCACGGCGTCTTTACTAAGCTCAAATAATTGCAGTGCACACCTTGTCAAACTCAACTACGCCCGAATTGTATACCTGCGATGACATAATCACGTCGAATCGGTAGGCGAGGCATTTAATTTTAATCGCGCTGGCCCTTTAATGGTGGAAATGGGCATTGCAATTCTGGTAGTAAAGATACTGCTATTTATCTCTTAGTTTTTGCATAATTGAAATTATGAGCTAACTCATCCCGGCGATGAATCAAACCCTTTTAAAAAGCGGCATACAACAAAGCACTTTGGTCGCAAGGGACATTAAGAAAAAATTTTTCCTTTTAGGTAGGAAGTATCCGCCACCAAGTTGAACCAAAAACACCGCCACTTTCATTATGCTTTGAAAAGGAACCTTCGAGAAGCGCTACTTCTACCTCACTGAGTATTACATAATATTGGGTAAAAGTTAATTTACTGCTGCAAAAAGGAGGCGTCTTGGAAATCACTTGAGTTCGCGGAACTATTTTTTTGCAGACGTTTGGCATCGCATGAAGAATTAAGGAGAGAAAATGTGCACTTGTGGGTCATCACTGAAGAAATAAGGACCACACCTGCATGATTGCCCATAGAACTCATTCTTAAAAGACACTGGATGAATTCCTGGTTCCATCGCAAAAAGCCTTATAGAAATGTCCGTTTGGAAGATACATTATTGACACTTGTCGAGCAACAATTGTTTAAGAGGTCACTTAAAAACCTAATAGACACTTAGAAGACTGAGAACAGGTTTCTTAGCGCTGAAGTATGGTAAGAAAACTACGGATTATGAGAGTAGGAGGGTCGTCAGGTGTCGTAGCCGCTGAGTTACATTCGTTTCCAATAAAGCTGCTCAAAAAGAATCTGTAACATTGCAGTCCCATGCCCAGTGATTATCTATATAAACCCTATAAATGACAACCCTAATTATTTTATATATCACACATTCCTAATCAAAAATAATATGGTGCATGGAAAGATAAACCTTCCAACCTCACGTGTTGTGATGGCATTAAAGCCAAGCAGAAAGGCATAGGAGCTGACACAGAGGTTAGTTTGATGTCAATAAAGTGTCACTAGGACAACTAGCTAGTGGTCTGCGTAAGAGCCTGTACCCTTTTCGCCGAAAATGTGTAAAAGAGCGCACCGAAGTTGAGAATCACACCGCTGCAGTGAAAATAAGGTGCATTGTTGTCATTATGTTCACCCGCCCCTTATTGGGTGACTGTGATTATCCGAAACAACCAGCATTTCTGTCAACTGAATCATCTGTGCCACATTATGATCCGGACATTGGTTTTAACTGCCGAGATGGCGCCTACAAATACACCTGATACGAGCCACTCTGCCATGGCTTTGGAACAATGCCTTTTTCAGAGCATCGAAAAAGTGAATCCGATAGTTAGCAGGTGGTTGCGGTGGATACTAGAGTTAGTGGAATAAATGCATGAATAAATCGGCATCTAATATGGGTGATTTAAAACCTACTATTGGATGAGAGGTCGGAATAAAAGGTAGTGGAAATAATGATTTTGTAAGCAGAATCTCAATTCTGGCGAACCCCAAGTTGAAACTCAATATAGCAGTTGCAGAGGGACTGTTTAATGCGTTCGCAAAATAATGTCTGCCTAACATTAAATCTCCACCACAACGCCCCAATCCCTACAAGCTCAAAGTAATTGTACCAATTGAGGCCACTAATATGAGCAGGGTCAACTCATACTCATAATCTCAAAAATTTTCTTGTTCTTCATCAGCTCAATTGTCTTAGCCACTAGCCATGGACAAATTTAGGTCAGTCCAACCTGTACTGGACGAAAAAAGGAGAACGGCGCTTCTCACCCCATTTATCTCGATCTGCTTCACTGAGACTGGTCGATGGCGGATAGATGTCCGAATCGTGCACTAAAAGCCTAATGCTAGCCGATTTCAGCTGTATAGGTCAAAAACTAGAGCGTTGCATAAAATTCAATAACTCAACAACCGCATTCGCACCGCCATTCAAGTGAATTGAAGCCCGTAAAGTGCCATTTTAGCTGTAAATTTACAAATAGAAAAATCCTACAAAATGCTGGCTCTTACTCGGCAATGCTAACAGGTTTGACCTTAAATTCGACGGGAAAGTAAATGTTTCTAAGAACGACGCTATCACCTACTAAAATTGATTGTTGACTGCGAAGCCAAATTCGCAAAGTTGGTTGCAGAGGTGAAAGTATTTTTGAATTGAGGCCTAATTTCTTTGCATTTAGTTAAATAGTTTTGCTTCTTGCTTTATAGTTGCAAAAAAATGAACGAGCGTCTCTGTACACCACAGTCATTAGCGTGCTCTGCCCTATCACGAAATCCGACAGCATGCAATTTATTCAGCGGTATGCAGGATAAAATGTAATATCCTTTTTTGTACGATAACGTGGTGAAGATATCTTTGGCATTACTGATTGTCTAGCATTGGCTTCAGCACGCATCGCTTGTACACCTTGCCCTATGCTTCTTACTCGGTGTGGCTGTAGGCGGTCAACAGGCTATTTCACCATCTCCTATATGTCAGCAGCTCTTCTGCTAGCTCTTTGCGTGCCACCCCAACTGCCTTTTTAGCTACTTCCGTCTTATGTCAGTAGTGACGCATATTGCTCTATTATCAGGAATGTGGAGTCGTGCGAGGTGTGAGGATAGTAGATTAATCTCCACAATTAACGACGGTCATTCACAAAAGGCAGAATCTTGAGCACGATATAATCGTTTGTGGAAGGGCTTGACTGCTGGTATTGTTTGTGCAATTAGCATTGTCCCCACCATTGCGGCCGAGATCCGCCTTAAAGTGAGAGGAACGAACCTGAATAATTTTGCGTTTCCTAACTGTACACATCACGCTATTGCGCAGATGCTGCTACCTCAAGCGATGCGTTACAACAGCTTTTGCTACCTCTTTCGCTTGGCTTGTTTTTCTAGGGAGTTCAAGTCTACGTTAAGGAATCGGGCCTATCTCACATACCACTGCGCTCACGGTTAATCGACTATTTTGCGGGACTGCGAGAATTTCGACACAAAAATGTCAATACTTTCATGGGATGCTGTGTGACGCCGCAGTCCTTCAGTCTTGTTTTTCACTGCTGTCATCAGGGAAGCCTTCAGGTGATGATATAAGTCCCCCTCATTTAATTAGCCAAAAGCACCCATCCATAACACTGCCTTCATTTTCAACATTTCCCACAGTTATATGCCTTCAGTAATATCGGCGATTTGCTGAAGAATTTATGTGAGTTATGGCGCAGTGCGCAAGAATACGACTACTGGCTGACTTACGGGATAGGCATGAAGTACAGTTGAGGTCGTTCCGGAAAGGGCAGGATATTGGGCACGTTAAGTGAGAACGTGCCGGTGAACTACGGTGGAAACTTACTTCATAAGCACTTCATAAACATCCTCACAAAAGAACTCCTCCAACAACGAGCAGAGTTGCTTTGTGTTCGTAGAACATTGACTTAGTCACCACGCTTTTCGTTCTGTTTCACATGTTTTAAAACGATCGTCCAAAACTGATATTCTCCACCAATCAAAGGATTGCCATCAGAACTATAAATGAGAGGACAATGAAGACTACTGCAATGCTCCAATCTCACACCCCTTGCAAATGCTTCACAACAGCCTTTGGAGAGAAACACACGTCCGTAACTCTAACACTGATTCCATTCATGTGCGATAGACAATTAATCCAACGATACACGCCACATGCTGCCGACTTGTCTGTTACTGCATTTCCGTGCGTATGATGTTATCAACATCAAAAGCATCACATTTGACTGGGATTTCAAGGTCTCTCTCATGACTGACTTAGTTTAGGTGAGTCAATGCTATCTTATGGTATTTGAACAAATCGCTTCTCTCTAATGTTTGTAACCACTACCTCTAATGTTACGTTACAAGCGGATGGAGTACCTGCACAGCACATGCCTTAAAGCTCACGGAAGACTCACCTCGGCCAATTGCGACGTTAATTGCCGATACGTCCTAAAAATCACCGACTTTGGCATTCCTAAAATCTACAACTTGACAGATAGTTGTCCTCCAACCAACCCCGAAGGTTAGTTACATTCATTGCCCTCCGAAATTGTATCTCATCCATAGAAAAATTGTGGACAGCGCCTGAGCTACTGTGTGATGAGACCTTGGCGTTAGTTGGAACCAAGTCGGGCGATGTCTATGCATTCGGTATAATAATGCACGAAGTCTTCTGTCAGACGAATCCTTATGGAATGGAAGATGCTTCAGCAGAAGAGATTATAAAACGCGTCAGGAGCAAAGAAAAACCCCCTTTTCGGTCACGTATGAGTATTTCTTCGCACCCCAGGATATCACTATGAGTTTATCAATGTCTTTACAGGAGGATTTCAGATGTATTGAGACTTAGTACTGTTCACTTATGGTGCAGTGAAGGCACAGGTAAAGACTATCACGATCATTTCCGGAACGGCCATGCCGGCCGGGGTATTTTTGAGTTAATTACTAATATTTGCCGCATTCGGCATCTGATACATCGGTATAGCGTAGAATTGTCAAAGAAACTGCAAAAGAAATAGGCCGCTACTACAGAAGGGCATTATTAAATGTCTAAAGGGAGTTGCGTAACCTTGCGTCGGATCACGTCCTTTTTTGCTGGCAAATCATCCACCAACCACTGCTCGATTTTCCATCCCAGCTTCATGAGACGGGTGTCCAACCAACTTACAGAGCCATTGTTGAGCGAGCACGGTCGGCCAATCCTGGGCGAAGACCAAAATTCAAGGAAATGAATGAAGAGATTCAACGAATGACCAGCGAGAAGTAGGTTTGCTATTGCACATGATCCCCTCCTCAATCTCGCAAGAACAACAAATATTGTAGAGCACATGTTCAAAATGATGGAAAACTGCTCGAGTCGGCTGGAAGAAGAGTTAAAAACTCGAATGGATGAACTAGAAAAGGAGAAAAGGAAGAAGGATCTCCTCATCTGCCGTTTGCTTCCTCCTGGCCAGCGGTAATGACTGTTAGGATTACACATTTTGGCTTTGAATTTGTGTACGACCGCGCAAATGTAGAGTCTGAGCAATATGCGAGTGGAAGAGTGATGCTAAGTTGGAATTGTAAAGTTAGGGCGGAAGCGTTAAAGGCGGGAGTCGCAGTGACACCTGAGACCTACGATGAGGTGTCGATCTACATTAGCGACATCGTTGGCTTTACAACTATTTCAGCGATGTCCACATCACTGCAGGTTGTTGATCTTCTCAATGACCTGTACACACTGTTTGACAGGACGATTGCACACTACGACGTCTACATGGTGGGTTTGATTTGAGCCGCCTGAGTCTACTCATGGGCACAAGTTTGATCCCAACTCATCGAATTTGACAAAAAAACACGTACTCTGCTTCTTCTACTTGCCTCGATGGCGTTGTGTCTAAATCACGGTATGCTAAGCAAGCAGGATAGCACTAAGGTTAAAGAAATGCCTGCTGTCAGCCAGCCGTTTGTTTCGTTCAAATAGGATGGCATTCCAGCATGTGGAGCAAATAGTTGGCCGAGGTGACGGGGTCTTACGCTACGTCTCTTTGCTCATTAGTCTAACCAACACCTGCGTCTCTCTCGCTTTAGAACAAGCACAGACCGAACCAAATTATCCCAAGTGCTAGTTACTTGACGCTTAATCTGCCAATTGTTGGTGGTGTCGATAGGAGACGCCTACATGGTGACTTCGGGATTGCCAGTCCGTAATGGACGACGCCATGCAGCTGAGGTCGCCACGATGGCCCTCCACCTGCTCTGTGTATGTGGCAACTTCACCATCAAGCACTTACCGCAGGTCCCCTTCAGGCTGCGCATCGGTCTGCATGGCGGTTATTTGGATGTGCATCTAATCCTGCCCCTTTCTAATCCGTGCGCAAAAAGTGCGCATCAACTTGTTTTAATGAATGTCAACGTCACTTAAGCAATGTCTTCGGCAAAAGGGCATGATGAGGCCGGAATTTTAAGCTGCATTTAGACCGTCAATCTGATGTCCCTACGCTGGCGTCGTGCTGCTGTCCTTACGTGACACGGGCTAATGTATTCTCATAGAAACGCATGTATAAGTTGCACCGTTATAAATCAGGTAGCAAAGTGCCAAGATATATAAGCCATTTTAAAGCTCTAGCCTACTGGTGTGCAGAATGATTTAAAAATCACCTATCCATTGGAACTACAAACTATGCGTCTTGTTGCATGGCATTGAGGAAAGGCACTTTGTCCTTTTGTAGGGCTTTGTGTTGCCGGTGTCATGGAACTTACAATGCCTCGTTATTGCCTCTCTGGCAATACCGTTAATCAAGCACTAAAAATGGAGTCGACTAAAATAGGTTAGTGGAATTCTCCTTGACCTGCTTTCCTATCACTGCCACCCTATCGTAAAACGTGCCTATTTTAGCCATTAGAATACACATCAGCGAGGAGATAAAAGGAAATCGGATGTCTCGGAGGCTACCATGTTAAATATCGCGGCTCAGAGGAATTTAGGGATGGTGTGGAAACGACAGATTATTGGCTCACTAGCAGTGACAACTTTCACAAGCCTTTACCTCGGCCTCCTCCATTAACAGTGTAAGCATTATTATCTTCTAAGCAATGGAATTTTGCGAATCGGTTTCACATATTTCTACCTGATTGTATTGTGCTGCTTATTTGAAGTTCCTCTGGTACTTTGTGGTATGAACTGTATCCACTTGATGAAGCATTATATTAAGCAGGTGTGTGGGCAATAGGCAATGAATGGGCCTTTTCTGACCAGGACTCTCAGACGCTTCCACCGACTTACCTAAGCGGTGCACTTTTCACTACAGTGTTGACATCAGCACTCCAACGAACACCAAAATCAACGCAATCGTGAGCCTGCGATTGATGGTAGAGACATCGCTTCAGCTAGCATTACTCAATGTAATCCAGTAGGATGCACAACATGTACGCATTGAGGAGAGCAAAGATGATAAGATGCAAAGGCATTTCATTGCACGCAATGCCACAAATGCGTACAGATGGGGATAGGTGTTTTTAATGGCAGTGGGAGGGGGAGCGAAGAGAATTGTAGACGAGTAAAGTGCGATGCAGTGTGCCATTGACACGACGTGTACTGCAGCCATCACCGGTGCGTGAGCCAACTTGGTACGATGTAGCGAAATCTCATGGTGTGACAGAGGCCAGAGGCCACCACCTTGTACGATCACTGGCGTTTTCAATGTCAGTTGGATGGGCATGAAACGATGTTAGAGTGGTGATCACACCTACGCAGACCAGCAATAATCTTTCGTAAATACGCTGCAACAATTTGTTTTGCAAGAAGATGGGATGCGCCTGGAAAAGTTATATTGACGGCGGTCAAAGGCGGTTTCAACCATGAAATATATATTGAAGTAAAGGCCTATTGGTCACGTGCATAAAATACCTTTATACTCGTGGAGGCATTTTTAATGCCGTACTTTTTGTGGTGTTTTTCAGGTATCTGGGTCCATTCTAGTAAACACATGCTCCTGTTATGAAGGGCTTCTGATCTCTAAAAGATTATTTTTTTTTACACTTTTAATGGGTGCTTAGCTTGCCAATATAATTAGTCAAACCTTGGAAGCATAAATGAACGAACTCTTAACTCGCATTTCAACAATGCGCATTAGAAGCATACTTAGACTAGTTACTACTTTTGCATCCTACGCCATCGCAGGAAATCACATTCCGGTATTAAGTATTTTCTCTCTGGAAAATGGAGCGACGTGCAAAAGATAGCTCAAGTGAACTCATATTTGGATTGCATTAAAATTGGGGCGGACTTTGCCCCTAGAGTGGCACCAGATTTGAAGTGTAGTGACTATTCTGGCTGCAGACGCAAAAGGCTTGCATGTTAAAGTAGATAGGATGATAGAGCACTCGAAAATAAAGTAAAATCAAAAGAATAGATGGCTTTACTTTCACCATTTGCATTTCTAGCTTAGTTAAACGTACATAAAGGCCTTCAACTTGTTCTTAGAATGCCTTTTCTTTAGTGGATGTGCGAGAGAGCCCTTTACCTCCAGCTGCAATGAGCAGAAGTGCAAGGTCTAGGTATCATGTCATCAGCTGTGAAACGTTGGACGCTACCATGCCTAACTATGACAAGGTGTTAACCGAGACTTGGTCCCAGACCGATTACCTCCTTTTGGAAGGAAAACTGTGACGATTGAAGTGTTTAAAGCCCGTAACATCAAAAGCTATTTGCCTTCAAAGTTGAGGGGGGCGCGAGTCAATGATGGGCCTGAGGATAGAGAAAACTATCTTACACATTAGAAATTAAAACTATGCTACTCAACTGGTTTGATAATGGTCTCAAGTCGATTATTCTCCTTCTCTTGTTTACACTTCCAAACGGTAAAGCAGGGCACAGACCCCTTGTAGCAATATTAGATGAGCCAACAGCACCGCATCACCGATTGGACATTAGCTATGGCGATAGTACTCCAGCGGTTTGACCTGTAGTTGTCTTAGATTACATCGAGAGTACCACAAGCCTTTCATTGGTGCAGCTAGTAAAAGGTTTTCACGCCACTACTAAAGGAAGAATAAAATGACCCTAACCTAACTGGCTAATGCACAAATCACATCAATCAATTGGTATCCACAAGAATTATTCATTTCCTTTTCATCCGTTTCTTTGTCTTTGTACTTGTGTACCTTTGTAGAGCCACAACCTCACACTCCACCCACATATACTTATACAAATTGCGTGAAACCAGTGGCAACGCATCTATAATATTCTCATGGTGTTTCACAGTTTTGGGCAAATCTGCGAGTCAATATTAATCATTTTGTATCAAAACCTGGAGGAAAGTCAATCAAAAGCCCCTGTTAGCTTTCATTTAGCACGCGCATTCATTCCCTAGACACATTCTTTTCTCTCTTTTCCCTATGTGTAGTACTCCTTCAAAAAGCTTCGTGTCAAAATTGATGATGAGCAGTCCTGCCAGTGGATTTCTTGGTTAGGGTTGGGAAAAGGAGTAGCCTCAGCGAGTGGTCTCTTCATATATGGTTGATGAGAGCGCAGTGAACAAAGTCAAATCAGAGCTAGGAAAGTAGCAGGGTTAGTTAAAAGAGAATAATAAGGTGAATTCTAAATTTAATAAACCTAATAAATGCATTAGAAATATGGCACTAACACAGTTGACGAGCTTGCAAGTTACTCTGCGAATCAAGACTAGCAGTTGAGGTATTACCATTACACAGATCCCACTCAGATGACCTTTTCTAATTCATGGATGCATTGACACTCTCGCCGCTATATATTGGAAAATTGCGACAAAGACATTTCTTTCTGCGTCTACTCTCCTCAAAAGCAGCAACCACGTCTAGTATGCCTGCCTTACTATTACCCCTTCAATTTGTCTTCCTTTTCTTCCTCATTCAGAGCAATTGTCACGGGGGAATGGTGCGACAAGTACCTTAGAGACCAGAAAATGCATAAATTGCACGCAGATGATGCAGTGCCCGGCCTTTGCTTGCGTAGTGATTGTTAGATACAGTCCAAATGCGGGCATTTAAAAAACTGTTTTAATTTTCGTCACAAAATTCTGCGAGCAAACATGCGGCGTTCAAGTGGAAATCTAAGAGTTAGCTTGTGGGTTTGGCATTGGGAAGCTCAGTTTAGCCTCTGGCAACAACGTCTTTAGCATACCATCCTTGTCCCAAAAAGCATATCGTTTTTTACATGCTCTACATTCTTTATTCTCAGCACCACATGTTTTGGTATCTTTACCTAGGTCTTATAACATTTTATTGATAATCCATCCCACGCATAGCACCAACCTGAACAAAATGATAACAGTCAAGTTAAGGTTCCTTCTTTTTATTGAGTGCAAGTCTGCTAGCAAAGCTCACAGCTGAGTACTAAGGCAGCTTCCTGGATCGCACTGAAACATAGAAAAAAGGAGTGTGCATATTGCCATGTTCGCATTTAGGTGTGCAGTGCATTAAAAACTAGTGGCATCTATAATTGCACTCAACTATTGGTCGCATGATACCACCGTGTCTCTGTCTCTTCCTGCTTCCTGCGTGATGAATTGTTTGCCCTAAATTGTCAGTCAGGCAACGCCCAACTTGCTTGCACAGGTGAATCTTCTTATGTAAGACCCACCACAAAATCAATTTGTAGCATACTAATAACCTTCATCAGTGATTGTTCTTGCTTACTAAGCCACCAGTTCCATGTAAAAATATAAGCGAAAGACTGCCGAGAACTCACAAATTTGGTAATATAACAGCATCAACTTGCGTTCTAAGCAAGCATTGTGAGTTAAACACCTGCAAAGTAGAAGAAACTAAGGCTTTTCAACATACAGTTATCGCAAAATAGGTCTGATAAATGAAGCAGTACCTACAGAAATGATGTGAACGCATGTGTTCGCCCAAAGCTTCCAGCGTCATAAATTCTAGGTAGCATTCTGTGCAGTGAAGGCGTACTTCTGAGTTCTCCATCCGCTTGACTGAAGTGTGGCACAGCAAAACAATTTCGGAAGGAGTTGGCATGAAATGCTAGTGCTATAGCTGAGGAGCTAAAGGTCAACGGACTCGAACTCATAAATATGCGAATCGATGAAATGGCGGATGAGCAAATCAAAGTCTTCGAAGTGAGTGCGACAACAGAAGCACACATTGTGTTTCCAAGCTAATTTTGAGGTTCAAAAGAATGCACTTGTGTTAATTTTAACATGCATGCTGACTGAATGGAAAAGACGATGATGAATTTACAAGTTTTCTCACCTCTCTGATGACGTAGGAGCATTCCGAGGGTTTTGTAATGCCTTGTGCAATTCGGACAATTGAGAATCAACCTTACTATAACATATGAAACATTTAAAATGAGATGCTGAACCTGCGCTGTGATTCGCCAAATTTAACCACTTTTTACACAGGTCTTCATCTTTTGCATTAATACAGGCATCATCCCACCCTGTACAAATGAACTCTTCACGACCTAACTCCACACCCCTATGCATTAATGCACATAATTCTCCATAAAGACATGCTTTTGATCATGTATGCGTTCATGCACAAGGCATATAAGGTGTTGTTGCATAGAAAGGTTAAATTCGAAAGTATAATGTTCCTACAGTGGTGCACACGGTCCAAGTGTGCAAATAATAAGATAATGTTTCTAAATTGCGCTGCGCACTGTCCGCAGATGCCGGTATCCATTTTGTTCATAAGAAGGGTGAGTTGTACGCGAATCTGTGACCGAGTATGAAGCGAATGTGATTAATGAGCAGGTAGATCTTCTGGATCAGTCCTCAACCAGACGTCCGATTACATCGCACGACAGTGAAGATGGTGTGCATTGGAGCTTTTCGTGGTGGTCTTTGAAATATTCGTAAAACCTGGAGGCCGAGTGAAAGATAGTTGCTTCTTCTTTTCACTTGAAGGGTAGTGGTTTTAACATTTTAAAAACGCGTAATTTTGCATTGCTTCCATTTACAGCCTTTAAAAATTGTTGCACTGGCATTTAAATTGCATTCAAATTACACACAATTCCTTGGGTGCATAATTTAGTCAAACTGCATGGAAACACCAGCTTCATTGTCTTGATGTCGTTTGGTGTTTGACGTAATATCCCTATTTCCATCTTTGCATGGTTTTGCCATGGGTGTATCATTTTGAGTTTATGGTTTCCGAATTTCACTAGCTACCTAAATGATGGCTCTCGATTGTCAGTGTTTTATGGCAGCTGTTTCACTGATCCTAATAACAGATTTAGAAGACTGGTCTCTAATAAGGACTGGATTTCTACCATTTAACCAGTTGGTCTTTATTTGACATATCTTTGCTTTGGCTGAAGTTAAATGTTTTGTCATATCCCTTTGTAATCAAGATTCTTTAAAAACGCCTATGGTAGCAGTGTTTATCAATGCCAGATAAACTAGGAAGTCTCCTTGGCTTTTTGAAATTTAGGTTGGTCTTAGCAGGCAGAAAGGTGCTCATTGGTAGCTGTTTAACTGCACACGCGATGAAGTAAGTCCTCATAAATTCTCTATTCACCAGGCGAAATTCCCAGCCAAAATAAACTCTCAGAGAAGAATTGAGCTTGAGTTTCTGGTGGAGTGGATTATTACTTGAATGCTGATCTTGTATCACAAATTAACTTTCAAGCCAATCAGCGATATTATTGCCATGACTCAAATGCGTTTATTATGTTGCTGGATTTAAATCTGCTTTACTATTTTCCTTTAACCAGCATTGCTACCTTACTGCCTCTATGCGATAACAGTGGAAGCTGATTTCGTTTGCTGCGCTCTTAATAATTGGACATGAAGATGACATTCGCTGTGGCAACTCGTTTACCCAGGCATAGAAGTGGGCTCCACCGTCAAAACTGCTTGTCTTCAATTTTAGCACACATCTTGCTGAGGACATGCTGCATATAAGAAGAAGAGAGAGGAACTATACCTCGGGAGTGGTCCACATGCTGAAGGGAAGTTGATCGGAGCTGTTAAGATAGATTTATTTGAATGTTGCAAAATGAAATAATTGATACTCAATGATTTGTGCGAAACTGTGCAGCGCCATGACAAGAATCCCGTGGTGTTGCCACAGGTTTCACAATAGTTGCATCTGTACATCTGAAAATAGGACAAAGGGATGAACAAATAATATATTTTTGCACTAATGAGGGTATGCAGTTCGCTTGATGCCAACTGAAACAGCAGCTTGTTATATCGCCGGAGTGCAGTGGCCAAAGCTGATGCAAAATAGGTGGCGCGGTACTATTAGCCTGCTTAATATTCCTACGCGGTGGCAGTGGTTTAAATTACGCTTTGAAGGTGAAAACACAAGATAAAAGAACAACTGGTTTTAGCACAATCTTCACACTACTTGGAGAGTGTGATTACGTTTCCTAACGCATAACAGAGTTTTCTTTACCATCTGGTCCATGGATATCGCGCAATCCTTCCAACTTTGCAAACAGGTATATTTCTCCAGTCACTTAAAAAGCAGAGAGAGATTGTAAAGCGCGTGGATTGGATAGAAGACTGCCATCGTTTGCAACGTTGATCCTGCAATCATTTTTTGTTTGTCTCATTACACGGTGGGTTATTCAAGGAGGATGTCAGCACTTTACCACTTCTTCACCAGTAAGAGATAGACCCGTAATATTTGCAAATACAAGTGTACGAGTTTATGGTAAGTCATGGGACAAGTCGGAGGACTAAATGAAAGGGCCAATTTCGGCAGGTTCCATCCTCTATAACTAAAATAGGAGCATGAAAAATAAAAGTGATTGGGCGAATGGTAAGCTCGTCTTTGGCATTAGCGTGGCAGGATCTTCCAGGCTGTTTATGCCTTGGTCTGTAGCAATGTTGTTTTAGTTTGGTGCTGTAACCAAAGAATTTATGTGAGATGTTGCAAATGGTTGCGCTTCATAGAGCGATTGCCTAGCAACTAATGATCCACCAATAAGGAGCTTGCACTATTTGGCACCTCTTGGAGGAATAAAAGGCATGTTTTGCCATATTTAACCTTTAGAGAAAGCCAGCGGGATGTCTCGTGCATTTCTTGGACAACTAAAACAGCCAGCTAAAAAAAATATGGTTTTTCTGCAAAAATTTCTTTGTTGGTGTTCATCAAATAAAAATAGTATGACTAAGAAAAATCGAAATCAATATCGCATTTAGACAGCGAAACACATGGCATGAACACGAAACGTCATCACTTCTGGCTAACATGACTAAAGTTGGACGTGAATTATGCTAAGCAGACTTTGTTGAACACCAACGAGTGTTTGGTTTACATTTCTCAATCTGAATGCACTTTTTTAAACAATCGTCTTAGATGCGACCGTACAAGTTATGAGTAGCAAAACAAAATCAGTTGTTTTCAAAACTGCACACATATAGTACCTAGCCATATGCGTAAAAGCAACCTCTCAGCTACATGACGCTGAATCACTTAAGGTCTTTTAGGCATTTGCAACCATTATCAAACGTATCAGTACCTTCGTGCCATTAGCAACTTTTCGAAAATCACGTTCAATCTCTGGGTATACTGGCAGCAGCTATTGACAAAAGCTAATCATAGGATAAAGCTTAAAAAGAACCAAAAATGGTTTGAGAAAACACACTTGTAGGGCTCTTTAAAAATTGGGTACTTCGTCTGCCAGTCTGCCTTTCAATCCTCCCTCAATTTCCTCCAAATTTTCCAGTCACACGTTTGCAATACCACCGATATCTTACCTCAATAATATGGCTTATCTAAAATTTTGGAGTCCATATGCTGCAAACCTTTCGCTGCCTAATTCGAGATGCCAAGGCAAATGACCATGAAGTAGCTGCATAGTCAGAGAATCATGAACGAGCTGCTATTTCGAGCTGCGTATACCACGGAAACTAGCGAAAACCACATTTGAGCTAACGGAACGCATCGCAAAAAGTGTGAATGAAAACGACATGGCACGTGTACCAAGCGATGACCACAGTATTAGATTTGGGTCGATCGCGGGTCATTTAAAGATTTTCCCTAGCTATTTTGTTGGCCAGATTGACGCACACGATGATATCAACACTCCCAGGAGCCCTAATTCTCGATGGCGGAGGAGATCGAAGGGTGCAAGGAAATGGATTCTCATTCTTCACTGATTCTAACAGATACCTCTGCACCATATATAGAAGGATGGTAGTCGAATGTTATAAAAAGTCTTTTCAGTAATAAACTATTATTGCATTCACATGTTTATAAGTCAGTTAAGTGTCACGTCTTCATAATTTTCATTGTAGTAACAGCGATTAGTGATGTGTGGGACCAAGTTAACCACCGGCTACTATACACGCACCTGCGATTTACAGATTATTAATTCACTAATTTACAACATGCCAATGCGTAGTCGAATTCTCGCTGTTGTCTTCACTTCTTGGTTTTGTTTTGCAAAGGAGGAACTGATTAGCTCTGCAGTTGTGACCTTTATTCCTATCTGAAATCAAAATCAGGGGCTTTTTTCTCTGATTAAACTTTCCGAGAACATATAAGATAAATCACTTTGAGCATTGAGACAGGCAGATTTGTTTACATAGTGGTTATGATGGAGATTATGGGAAGGAAGGGCTGCACTTTGAAGGTGATGCTAAAGTCGAGAGAATGAAGACGATTTGCCGACTACCACGGGAGGACAATCAATAATTTTTCAAACTTAAGAACAAATGAAGCAAGAGGAGGGTTATATAAGTAGCACAATGCTACAGGGATTAATATGATTAGCGCGAAATTATCGTCATCGTAGATGGATTCAAATGGCAACCTTTGAACAGCGTCTTTTACTTTCCTAATTTAGGATGTAATGTAATGTGAGATCTCAAATCTTGGCAAGGTGCGTCCTGTGCCACATTATGTCATTTTACGCCAGGTTACGTTAAGATAGTCTGTGCCATTCTGCGCAGCCATACTCGGTTACATTCAATTTTTGCTCTGAAGTACTCGATATTCGGGCACTAAAGACATCAGTAGAGGCCTCTCAAAACAAAGCGAAATCAAGAGTATGACAGGAAACTTGGATAATCATGACTAGCCGATCTTTGGACTTGTGTCGCATCAAGTGAGTACTAACTGCCATGCCTTTTTTACTTCACAGACAGAAAGAAATCTGTAAAAACATCACGTTTGATTCTAACTCGGCCAGGTAGAATCAGCAAGCATCAATCTCAACAGACATTCTATTTACCGCACGGCTTCGGAGTTTCATCCCTTCATCTGCATGCCACTCACTCACCACCAGAGATTAAGCACATTGGCCTACCTCCTCTTTGACGCCCTATCGTGAGAGCACCGAGAACCAAAAGTACCAAACCTACTCAGTCTAGCACAGAGCCTCCTTCTACCTACCTACCAATACGCCTTTTTGGGTGCACTCACTGCTCGCTGACCACTAATCGTTCTTCTTCCACCGCATCTTTTACACTGCAAATGATCAATTGATCCAACTGACCAAGGATCGTTTCAGCGTAGGAGAGTAATTGATCAAGATGTTCAACATTGCCTTCATTGTTCTCCTGAATGCAGGGGCCATTCCAGCGAAAATGGTACCGTTGGACAAGGTAAGTATTTGAAAGATCTCTGTTTGTGTATATTTGTCAGATTGCTTCATTATTGCGAGAGGGATTCCAATGTCCATTGCATACCTAATGTTGGCCTGCGTCAAATAGTTTTGTATTAGGAAATCAAATGTACAAAGGCACTACTAAAATTTGTCTACTGCCACACCCTACATGCCAACTCATCCATGCACCCGATTAGCAGTCATCGGCGGTGAAGATTTTGCATAATGTTGTTCACATGAACGCTAAGAGGAGGGCTTAATTTAAGCGAAATCTCTATCAAATCATACAGTACTGCTATAGAGTGTAAAACATGAGGAAGGTGATTGGTTTCTAACTGTGGAAACAACAAGAGCCTCTGTGCTGACCAATTCTGCTGTTGCCTCTGAGTCTTGGGTATGTTTTCGGTTCTAAAAATGTAACAGGGAATCGTGAGGAGATTGCAATAAAGAGACAAAGAGGGAAGAAGAAGGATTGCACTTTTTCACTATGGCCAAGCCTGGGGAAGGAAAGATATTAAAGATCGAATTGTGGCTCAATTTGGGCTGCCGTAATATTTTAGGTGTGAGCAGTTAAACATCCAAAAGTAATTTAAATGCGCACATAACTGCTGCAAATCCGCCATCACACATTGCATCGAGCGGGGGCGGCCAGTAAAATCAACGTCGGCAAAGTTTAACGAATATAACAGTTGAGTCAGATGCAAGGCAAACTCTAATGAAATGCGCAAAAAATGTACTTCGATGTAGTCGATATCGTGAATTTCTCCACCAAGTATGAGCAGTGCAATTCAGAGAGAATTTTCGAGTGATAGGTCTACAAGGCAGTGGGATGTGTGACAACGTGCATTGAATGCGCGGAAACGCTGGCTAGAGAGGGCGACTTGCCGCAAAACACTTACGATTAGAAGGTGCCTTAGGAAATTAAAGTGATGCCTAAAGGCCACCACGTCAAAGATTGACTGCAATGTAGTAGTTCATAAGGATGGCAAATATGTAGGCGCTGGAGTATGGTCTTAGAGTTTATCGAAGTCAAGTGGCAGGACTGCGATGCTGCTGCCGTGTGCATAAACAGATGACTTCTCCGTTGGCTCATCTTTAGTCATTTCTCAAGCCAAGGACTATAACGCAACGCTAAAGAGGTACTCTGAGGCCTCTTTGACATTCTTTAGTTAGCAGCAAGTCCCCTCTGACTCCCACACTTCATAGCATGGTTGCATAATTTGATAGATTTTCAAATAAAATTCTTCTTTTTAATTTTCATGCGGGTGACATAATGGAAATAGCAGCTTTAACAGCAATGGTTGTCAAAGTGCGCGAGTGAGTAGGGAAGGGAGAAGATGGCGCTGAAATGCTTCCCCTTCTTGAAATGCTACAAGAATGATAGCAGCAACGGAATTTTGGTGCGAGAACTGCCTCTCTAAACCTATATGGGCAGAATTTTCCACAGCTCTATAGGCTTGTATCATTTTAGCTTTCTTTGTTAAAATAGGCTCCTTTACTACCAGCTAGGTCCAAACACATCATATAATGGGAAATTTAGCATCACAACCAGCGACAAACTGAACGGCTAAGCAAAAGATTCAATAATTTGAGACAAAAGCCAAAAAAGTTGAGCTCAGCTGCGTTTTGTATCAAAACCACTATAATTATGTCGCGGTTCTTACTAAGATTTTGTTTCACTAATGGTCTGTGCTTCACTGGATCAAAGGCAACTTTACATCTAACATCTTCTGCCTTATGCATTAACATCATTTGTTAATTTTCTATGGTAACAAATGCGATGAAAAGCTCTTTCGTAGGCAAATCCCAGGTTTCGGTCACCATATTTGCCTTATGGCACTCCTCACCTCTAAGGAAAATAGGGATAAGAGTGGAACGGAGATCATTTGTTAATAGGGTATCGAGTTAGTGAATGAAAGTGACAACATGGAAGATGAATAGACTCACTATAAGGCACCGAAGAGTAGCCATATGCTCCAAAGCAAGGACAATAACCGAAAACCAACCGAAACTAACGGCAGGGTAAAGCAGAATTAAAGTGGCATTTGTAAGCAAATACAACCACATGAACACTATGCTGAATTCGAGAAATAGACCAGTTCAGCATTCGTGCTTGAATCCCTCACTGTATGCTAAGTAGGCGCGAGATTTTTACTTTATTCCCCGTGGTAAAATCTGTGGCCAAATCAACGTCAAGATCACTTCTGATCGCTTACATAAGTGTGTCTACCACCAATTCTTTTTTCTCGTAAATTCATATGGATAAATTTTACCCCACATTGAGCACTCGGGGTGACTAAGAGGCATCTGCCTCCCCCCTCCCCCACAACGCACGAACGCAATGCTTTCTGACGTGTATTTGACTATCCTTGCAGCCATCTTCGACTTGGCGCAAAGACACAGGCCGGGCAACGCAGAAAATCAGTTTTTATTTAGCGACACCGATTCAACCCACGAAATCAATTCTGATGGCAACCAGTGCTCCATTAATGTTCGTTTTTCCGATTTCATTGTCAAAATAAGTGGAACATCAGGGAACAAATCAGAGACATTAGATGCCAATAGCAACGCTATTAGAATTTAATAAAAATACAGAGAAGAAAATGAGATAAATCACAGCAGATACTATTACGATAGAGCTCCACGAAAGAAGAAGTGAACCAACGAGGGATAAGATAAACGTTACGGCTCTAAATGCTTACTGGCTGGCTTGTTTTCAACACATGTAGCATCTACCTATAAAGACGTCCGGATGACTGAATCATACAGTAGGCTACAGAAAAGAAATCAACTCTCAAGATATGACCATTTACCCATTAAAATTACTCACATAAAAGAAGTCTTATAATCCACCAAGGAAGATCCTTTGTATAGTTCACTGCCCTAACCCCAATTGATATGCTTATATTACTTCAAATCAGTGATTTATAATAAACCAAAGAGGAAGAGGTTCTAGAGTGGGTATTAGGCTCATTTGAAGTAACCAGCACGCCAAATATATGTAACGTTAGTAATTGAAGGGCGGGCAATTGCTGCAGCTCCCACCCGAGATTCCACCGGGAAGACAATCTTTTAAGCATCTGCCTTCGCCACATGTTCGTTGCCATGGTGCTGCAGTTCTCTGCCACGTAGAAGGAGAGCTCGATGAATCACACGTTTCAAACTGAGCAACGAGCCTCACGATGAGGAGACATTTACCATGTCCTTTGCAACTGAGAGATTGAAAGCACTAATCCTTCTTAGGAGCGGATAAACTATGCCCATACACGGAAATCCTTCCGATTTGCAACCAACATAGCTACTTTTGTTATAGCACTTGGATAAGATTTACCTTGAGGAAAATCAAAATCCTGCGTAAACACGCTTAAGTTAGACCGTGAGGCGGAAGTAAAGTATCGACTTATGATTTTGGCACTTTCGAATCCAAATTGTTTCGCATCTACTTCCACACCTACAGTGAGACTATGTTTGGTATTACTGCCTCACTCAGTAAAAAAGTGGATGAGCCACACCGGAACCGGTCCGCCACCTTCATAAGAGTGGAAATTATTCATCTATTCACCAGAGTCAACATGCAATCCTTCATTTTTGCTCGCCATTGAAGTCAGCGAATTCTTTATCAACTAGAGTAAGGAAAAGGAAGTGCCAAAAAAGCTCTAGCTGATAAGCGGATCCTCACGCTTAACCGCTGGGACAGCTAAAACTCACAGTTTTGAGCTCAGCAACGTGCCAAAGGACGAAGCTCGAGGCAATGCTTTACATAATGTGGTTTATGCGTTGTCTGCACACCGGTTCCTTAGCTCAACTGTTTGGTTTCATCAAACAAATACCACGGAACCACAGACATTGTCTAACCCGTCTAAAACAATTCGACGGCCCTCGATTGGTAAATCCATCGTTTTGGCATGCAAATTCTTGCTCGAAAATGTAAAGCTGGCAACGGATAATAAAAAACCAGGTCCCTACCCTCCGCTACAATTTGAAAACATAAAATCACTAGTAACAGCGGGCGCCATCCCCTTGTAAAAAGTACTTGGAGTAAATAGGTGTAGTCTACACCAGACTTCAGTAATGAAAATCAATGAAAATTCGAGTAAATCACGACAAGCATTACACAGACCATGAATTCGGCAAGCCTCAAAAATCGCTAGCCACACTTTCATGCTAGCATAAGGGTTTAGCTGAGCGTACATATGCATATGTTACATAGAACGCGCATTTTCGCAGCAAATAATCATCTACCTCGACTCATTAGCGAAAACAGCAAACCACGCGAAACAACGATCGCACCAGAACCCAGCATTTTGCACATGCCGCCAAAGGCACGAAAATGGTATTGGGTATGGGTATTGGGGCGACGCGCGAACGAGGAGAGGGGCAATGTAGTACTTTGGATGCTGGAACTACCGGTTTTGGTCAAGGTAACAGAGATGGATGTATGGATTTAGCTGCGTTGGCTGTACCCAGGGCCATGTCAGCGGTTTATTTTCCTCTGTCCGTCAAATATATATTTTATTCTAGCATCCTGCCTTCTTTTGCCTTCAAATGAGCCTCAGAACGTTAAAATCACACCTTAAAACATCCACACATACAGTACGGAATAGCAAACGATAAGCTCAAGCTAGCCTTTGATCTCAAGTAGCATTTCGAGAAAGCCGGGTGCTTTAGCATTCTAAATCAAAACGATTGTTTCGCATAGCTGAATCATACTATAAATGTTCTGCTGAAACTTGAAATTTTTAGTGCTTACTAATTTCTTGAGTCTGAAAACGCATAGTTAAAGGTAGGCAATTTTATATATTAATTTACAACGGTATTAATGTGCCCATGTATATCTGCTTTATCCGTGAAATTCTACGTTTGCGATCCTTTAACTAAATAAAAGAAAATAAACCAGCTTGTTAATCCGTCCTTATATTATTATTAATGCCACAAACTAATTGCGTTTACTTCTTATGTGGGACTCTTTTGAGGCGGTTAGCTTAAAATTCGCATTCGTGTGGATTCGCAGATGCGTTTAGGTGGGTTTGCGTCTTATTTTGAGAAGCCTTGTTTGCGTAAATTTTGGAAAATCTCAACGAGCTTTTGGCTGTACTTGGTATGAATAACGTTTTGAACCAATAATTCTGCAGAAGTGTGTTCCTGGCGGGGTATCACATGCCAAGAACGGAGGTATCACCTGACAGCACCGAATGTGCCCCACCTTCGATGTTACGCTACACATTTCTCACGTACGGATGGATTACGGTTCGCCGGATTTCGGTGCGTTTCTCTGCATTAATGGACTTGGTATGCGTCTCTTGTACACTGAGTTTCAGTTTGTCGTAGGTTCTTTTATGCTTCATGCATGGTGAATGGTGGATTACTTCCATTGCAGTGCTATTCGTGCCTGTAAAACTTATATCGAGGGCACGGGCACTTTAAGATTTGATTGCTAATTAATCTCGCGACCCTGATTTAGTGTTGATATCACCTTCGCGAAATGTGTTACATAGGGCCTCAATAATCGCCCAACCGTGGGTTCAACTTTGATATGAGCCGGTGTTTGAGGTGGAACTAGAAGCAAAAGACTGGCTACTTGAGAGCCTGTAATTGGTTGCTTGGGTATATTTGCACCCTGTTGCGATCTTGAATGCTTGCTTTTTGAGGTGTTATCCGTTGCTTACGCATGCATGTTTCAGCTTTGCAGTGTGTTGGACTTTCACCCCTCGACCTTTTTTTCTTTTAAGATACCACGGGCTTACAATAGCTGCGGACTGGCATTTGACGAATCTGTGGGATAATGGGAAATGGGGTGCCTCCTTGGTCTTGTGATGTGCATCACATCGTGGACAATGCCTCCGTGGTTGATGACATTTCGATAGGTGTCGCCTCGTTTGGCACGAGCATTGGACAATCAGATGGACGCAAGCTAAATTGATGAGACAAATGTGAAACTAACGTTGACATGATTGGAAGGCTTGTTGTGCCGTTGAAAAAAGGTGGTGAATTGCGGCGGTGATTGTCAACCCTGAAAAGAAGAAAATGGGGGTAGGTGCTACAGAGCTATTCGAGATATAGTTCAAGCACTTATCGACTTCGAAATGTTAATGTTCCTTTTTTTGTTTTACCATTTATTTCTCATTATTTACAGGTGCATTTTATGTTGTTTTCAGGTCATCCATTTGTAACGCATGAAACTTATTTGTTTGTGTATGCACGAAGTTTTTTTCTGTTGGATGAGATCCATGGAGAAAAACTAGACAAGTTTTCGCTGTTCGTGGACAGCACCTTCACGCTTGTTCGTTGCGCTGAACAATCGTGGAATGTATACGTTTGAGTTGTCCTGGCGGTTTGTTGGACGGTGTGTTATTTCAAAAGGAGGGATTGCAGCGAACGAAGTCCCATTTGCTGTAGAACTTGAGGGAAGTCTACCACCTGCTTGGCTTTACTTGGTGTTAAGGTCATTGCAGGCCCAAAGCACGGAGTAAAATTTTCTTCCATGGGGCTTTTTGTAAGAAGCATTAGGTTGTTTAGCTAACAACACCGGGTGTCGATTTTGTCTTCGAAATTCGCTTATTGCATATGGTATTCGTCAGCACAGCATTTCTGTGTTAAATGGCCTCTCATCAATGGCAGATCGTGATAGTGAGCAGCCTTGCTGGCCGACATCTGCTCTCCTGCCGGCCGGTTATAGATCACTTTTTAACAACATCGCGGACTCGTCGGGTCGGCAACAGCATCCATCGCTGCCGTTGGCGGTGATGGCGAACAGGAATGCGGACGTAGGAGCCGACCCATATGAAACTACTAAGACTGCACCAAGAGCCTTTGAACTCGTCGCTGTCGTTGTTGGCAGCTGTGGTGTTGCAATCATCCGACCTACCAATCCTACCAAAAGTTCCTTTGCTCAGTTTGGTCTAATCATTCACTCCGAACATGAGGTGCGGCTTTGTGCTTGGAGGACTTATGAACGACTGAGTACGGTACGTGAGTGCCACCCGAGAGCAAAACAAAAGTGAGCCGGTAACTTTGTGAGCATGTCGAATAAGTTGAATTATATGTTGCTGTCCCACGACTATTCGTTTTGCATGTTCGTTTATACACTAAGATGTTGAGATTTTGCCGCTTTTGCCGCTATGGTATTAGATGAAGCCGATGTCAGATGGGTATGAAATAATTGGAAGGACAGTTATATGATGATCGTTTGCCTGATGTTTGGGGCTTAAGACGTAAGCTATTGGCCCGTATCCTTGCATGGGTAACTTTCCGGAGGCATTTTTAATTACGTTTATGTGTGGTCGCTGCAGTGAGTGGGATGACTTATTTGTCAGGTGAGCTTAATTTGTGAGCAAAACGTAAAATGCTCAATGACTTCATGCTCCGCTTGCCTCTGCAGATTCTTACCTACGCAACTTATGCGACACGAAGTTGTGCGACTTAAGGATTCTTTTGTGTTTGCTAACGGTCACCTGGTAGTCGATGGTATTGAATGTAGTTCCGTTATCTGAGACAAGTGGTTGGGCTTGCCTTTGCATATTTGCGATGCAACAGTAGAGTTCGGACTGGTAACCATTTTCGGATCTTAACTGTTCTGTCACTAGTTGTCGTGGTGTCGCATCATTGACAGGAGATTGACCTTTCGCTTCTAGGCCCGTATTTCCTCCACTAGTCATGGACACGTGTGATGGCTCGCACATTATCTCATTTCATGCGGAAGTTGCTTACACCATAGGAGATGGGGGTGACTGACGACGCAGTACTCTTGCCGGGGAGAGCATGGAGGACGGTACTGAACAAGGCGAAGACGGCTATGTAATTCGCCGATGATTTGTTAGATGACGGATTTTAGTGATGGAGCCATCTATTTGCCTCGTCGTTGCACCTTAATGGAGTGAATAGTTGGTATGTTAAATACATGTGTATGTATTCTATCAGAGCATGACGTCTCTCCGTCTCCGAGGAGGAGAAAAGTTGGGAGCGCCGTAGCGCGAGTGGAGTGCACTTCGAAGTAGCGTCTCCACTTGGTGCTCCAATCCTACTGCTAAGTGTGCCGCGAATGGTCAAAAAGTGGGATGCTACTACTTAGCCTTGAAAATAGCTTTAAAATGTGGTGAACGCGTATCTTGTAGGTGGTCGAGCGGGTATGAGAAGGGAGGGTTGTGTTTAAGGAAAAGAAAACAAGGTATTTCCAACTATTTTGTGCGGGAGCGTATTTGGCAAGAAGGCGTCATGTTGTCAGTTCAGCACGCGGTATCTTTAAATGGATGTGACGGCTAGCACCACGATTAAGCAACTACGTGAATTTGAATAGCATGGTGAACGAAGTGGTCAGGTAAGATGGAGGTTGTGGTAGGCGGGCATAACGTTGAATGAATTCAAGTAACATCTGTTAGTGTGCCTGAAGTCCTTTGCGTCGTGCCTCTGCCTTGTCGATAGATCAGTGAAGTCTCCCTCTAGCTGTTCACATTTGTCTTTAAACATAGTAGGGCCGTTTGATGCACGTTACAATGCAAGAGGATTAAAGAATCGGCAGATAAGAAGTATTCTGAAAAGCTTTTCTATGAGGCTGGACTCGCATCAAGTAAAGTAGGCGCTGGCTATAAAATTAAAAGCTGCCTTCTGGATCCTAGGAACTTATGTTTCTTAAGGTTGACAGAAAATTTTGAAAAGAATTGTAATCACATCCTATTAATGTTTAAGTATTGGGCGATTCATTTTAAAGATAAATACATGGCGTTGCATTGTTTTATGAGCTGAAGGCACGCAAAGGAAGAAGAACTTTGTCCCTAAATATAAGGACATCGGCGATCTTGAGAATATCATGCCACGCTGATAGGACGCAATTGCCAAGCAAATGTGGGCAATAAAAAGAAAACTATGCATGTAGGGAGTGAGAGCCGAATGGGTTTAGACACCAGAATGCTAAAGCACAATGTTGAAACTTTTGCTAAAGGATATTCGGAAAGCAGTTGAGCATTTGTCGCGTGGATAATAATGGTGAGGTGCAGTGGAGAAAGAGAAACGCAGAAAATAAGAGCGGTGGATTGGAAAGTGTGGCGAAGATATGAAGTAATAGGGGGATGAGTGTGTAAAAACTAACAAAATACGCTTGCTTTATACTAGCATTTGGAAGGAATGGGGTGACTACCAAATGAGGAATAAACATGCACATTTGCAGAAAAACGAGATTGACAATGAGACTACTTTACAAGGGGAAGGAGAACGACGAAAAGTACATTGTTATGGATGATTCGATGGGCTTGAAAGTGGAATGAAAAGGAAATGAGGAAGAGGAAAAGAATCTCATCCGCATAACCTTATGTTGTAAAGACAGCTGTAGCCTTCCGAGACCTTCTTGAAAGCAAAAGAAGGCATACTGATAGTGTAATGCTTATGTTTTGCACTGAATGCAGCCGTAGTTACCAACACTAATTAATAAGTTTATTAGGCGCGGTTTTGATGCGATTGGTGTTGTGACGCAATCTGTCTGTGATTACTAAGAAACAGGAAGCTATGTGATGATTGCTTGTACATTCCAAGATTCGATTTGTTAAATAATCTTTTCACTTGCAGTGTGCCGCTTTTTGAATAGGCAAGGTTTTTTAAGCATTAAGCAACGCTAACCAACAGATTACGAGCATATGCGGCGTTGGCACATTTCAGGATTGTCTTCTGTTCAAGGCGTTTCACATTTTATTTCCTCAAATGCCACTAGTCTGGTGCTACAGTTCCTGGAATGCTGTTTTTGCTGAGGGGATACAAGGCCTATTCATTATCGCTACTGTACTGCCTTTAGAAGGCATTGACAATGGTTTCGCATTTATCCAACCTTCCTGTTCATAAAGCTTGTCTCTTTTGTTGCTACCAGAAGAAAACCGGTAAGAATTTTACTTTTTTTCGAACGTGCAAAAGTTTTTGCATAACTGTGTTCCTTACGAACGCGTCGCCATATACAACGCTGTGCAAATTCCCTTACCCGTATTGTACTAGAGAATTAGAGTGCTGTTGTCCCGCATACCAATTTTCAAAGTTTTCTGTCTTTGTTTATAGCTAGATTAGTGCCTTATGATCCATTATTGAAACCTGCCCATATTAGGTTGTGTCAAATGCCCTAACATTGGATGCACAGATACATGACGTTTCGCAGAGCATCTCATGCAAAGCCTAGCATTCGTGTAAGTGATGGCTTGTTCCTATCCTTCGTTGTCCCCATGAGGCCATGTTGGTCACAGTTGCCCTTTTAGTGGCAGCATTCTGTACAGTTAGTTGAACGCATACTTAAAAGTCGAGAAAGTCTAAAACCAATACAGGCCAGAGCACTTACTCTGGCCCTTTTTCGCGTTTCATTATGTTCCATTCAATTTTTAGTGCCATCCAACCCCTTGCTTGTTCTCTGCGGTCTTTGGCAGGTTTCATCCAACTGTAGAGAAATCAGCTTCTTCGAATTTAAGGTAAGTTTTGTAGACTATGCAAAGTTAATTAATTTATCGTCTCACTATCTGCCTCTTCGCTTTTATCTGCTAGTATTCTGACCATCTGTTTGGCACGGAATACTAGTTCTCCCATGCAGAAAGGCTGGCAAACTGTCTATGAGAAGAAATTAAAACAACCGCTTTGTCGGCCCTAGAATCAACATCCTAAGGCCGATGAAAGACTGCAGCAGATACCGATTTTCTACGGCTGTGGCGGTCTTAAAAACCTTGTCTTTAATTGTCCATGTGATCACATGGTATACTTCTTTTAGCATGTGAGATAGAATCGAGCTGTATTGTAAAAAGGCTAGTGTGTCCCTAAGCCTCGCCAGTTGAGGAACTCAATTCAACACTTGGATGCCTTCATTAACTTTTCGCCTTCCGTATTCCCAAAACGAGTAAATTAAACAATGAGACATTCCTTATTTGAAATAATCGAACGAGTGCGGTGTTCATGGTTACACTAGCTCAAAGCGCACGATCTCTTAATAAGTAGAAACTCCTTTTAACTTGTGTCCTTTATGAATAGACCTGGCACCAACATATGGGCTGATCCTGCCGCCCAGAACACACCACAAGTTCTATCTTTCATGGAATAAGTTGCATTCTAGTCGATGAAAGTCATCTCAGCTTGAAGTAGTTTGCTTTGCAGTGCACACCTTGTACTTGATTCGTCGCTGCTCATCACAACTAGATGAGATGGAATTCAAGTTACTAGCGCAATGAAGGTCTGCTGATGATGGCACGTGCGGATGACAACCATAAGGCAAGTTCTGAGAATGGTGACGGTAAAGAATTCGAGGAAGTGACAGGCGAGACATACCGCCTCTACAAATTGCTAGAAGTTGAATAAAATTGGATGAAAGCATGACAGTGTGTTGTGGTGAGATTTATTCGTCTTTGCATTAGCTCACGATGAAAAATAGTGGTAGTTGACGCCTTGTTTGCTAAAATTCGTGAAGGATACATGAGTTTTGTCAGTAGCATCATGATTAGGCGATAAAAGAAGACGCCCTGCTCTGTCATTTCTGCACCACATTGTGCTATTTTACTTCAGGGTACGTAGCGTTGTGCCACCATGCACAGCTACGCTCGACCACATTTTTTACACCACAGGCAAAAAGAAATCTGTGGAAACAGCACGTCTGGTCCTGACTCGACCAGGTAGAATCAGCAAGCATCAATCCCGACAGGTTTTCCTTTTGCCACATGGCTTTGGAGTTCTACCCATTCATCTGCATGCCGCTCATTCACCACCAGAGATTAAGCATGTTGACTTACCTCCTCTTTGACGCCCCATCTTGCGAGCAAGGAGAACCAAAATACCAAACCTACTCAGTCTAGCACAGAGCTTACTTTTACCTACTTACTAAAGTGTCTGTAGGTGTGCTCTTGCTGCTCGCCGGCCACCAGTCATCCTTCTTTCACCGCATCTTTTACACTGCGAATGATCAAAGATCATCTAAGATGTGCGACCTTGCCCTCATTGTTCTCTTAAATGCGGAAGCCATTTGGCAGAAAGAGTACCGTAGGACTAGGTGCGCGTTTGAAATATCGCTAAGCTTGTGTATATTGGTCAGATTATTCCATGATTGTGAGAGGGAATCAATTGTCCATTGCATATCTAATGTTGATCTGCGTTAAGTGGTTTTGCGTAAGAAAAGCAAGTATACAAAGACACTACTAAAATTTGTCCACAGCCACGCCCTAGACGCCAACTCATCCACGCACATAATTACTAGTCATCGGCGTGGAAGTTTTACACAATTCTCTTCACAAGAACGCCAAAAGGAAAGGCGTAATTTAAGGGAAATCTCTATCAAATCATACAGCAATGCTATAGGGTGTGAAATATGTGGAAGGTGATTGGTTCCTAAGTGCGGAAACATCAAGTACCTCTGTGAGGACCAATCCTGCAGTTTACTCTGAGTCTTGGGTGTAATTTCGGTTCTAAAAGTGTAATAAAGGAGGACCATGAGATATCATTAAAGAGAAAAAGAGAGGCGAAAAAAGATTGTACTTATCAACTAAAACCAAGCTTGGGGAAGGAAAGATACTATGGGACGAATCGGGACTCAATTTCTGCTACTGTAGCACTTTATGTATTAGTCATAATACGCTGGAAAGCAACCTAAGGGGGCATATAACTGCTGAGGTACCTACCTAATTGCTACGTCAGCCGTGCTTCAGTGGGTGCTGACGTCGCAAATCCGCTGTTGCACGTTTCATCAAGCTTAGGGACCCATTTGCTACGCTTTATGCTTCTAGACTCATGTCAAATAATCTTAATGCACCGCTTGCACCACTTTCACATGCACCCAAATAAGCGGCCGTGGAATAGATGTTACAGTACAAATGCGTGCCATGAGGTTGCATGAGCTAAAGCCATGCACTCCTACAATGTGAGTCGCAATGGGATCTAAAATTGACTTACAAAATTGTAGATGTGATTGTGCCGAAGTACAGTGCTTAGCAGAGGTGGTTAGCAAAATCAATGTCGGCAAAGTTTAGCGAAGATGACAAAATGTGTAATTCTGCACTTTGATGTAGTCAACATCGTGGTTTTCTATACCAAGTATGAGCAGTGCAATCAAGGGAAGAATTTTTGAATGATGGGTCTACAAGGCAGCGAAATGTATGACAACGTGCATTGAGTGCGCAAAACGCTGGCTAGAAAGAGTGGTTTGCCGAGAAACACTTACGATTGAAATGTGCCTGTGGAAATTAAAATGATGCCTAAAGGAGACCACGTAGAAGATTGACTGCGGCGCAGTAGTTCATGAAGACGACGAATGTGTAGGCGCTGGACTGGGGTCTTTAGAGTGTATCGGAGCCAAATGGCAGGGCTGCGATGCTGCTACAATGTGTGTGAACAAACCCACGACTTCTCTGTTGGCTTCTTTTTAGTCATTCCTCAAGTCAAGGACCGTAACGTAACGCTGAAAGGTACTCTGAGGCCATTTTGACGTTCCTTAGTTAGCAACAAGTCCCCTCTAATTCCCACACCCCATAGCATGATTGTATGATTTGATAGATTTTCAAATGTATAAGCCGTTCTTTATAACAGTCATGCGGGTGTCATAATAGAGATGGCAGCTTCAACAGCAACTGTTATCAAAGTGCGCGAGTGAGTAAGGAAGAGAGAAGGGTGGCGCTCAAATGCCTCTCCTTCTTGCAATGCTACAAGAATGATAAATGAGACAAAATTTTAGTGCAAGAAATGCCGCAAGTGATTGCAAAGTCAGACAAGCTGCTATGTTATAATTCTGATAAATTTTGGGCCTAAATGGGCAGAATGTTCCACCGCTCTATATGATTGTGTCATTTTAACTTTCTCTGCCATAATAGGCCCCTTTGCAATCGGCTAGGTCCAAATTCGTATCATATAATGCGAGAAACGGTACAACAATCATCAACAGACTGAACGGCTAAGCAAAAATTTGAAATTTGAGATATAAATAAAAAAGAATGTACTCAGCTGTGTTTTATATCAAAATCACTTTACTGATGATCTGTTTTTCACTGAATCAAAAGACACCTTGCATCGAATATTTTTTGCTGTATGCATGCATTGATCCCAGTCACTGGTCAAAATTAACATAAATTATTTATTTAATATGGTAATGAACGTGGTAAGAAGCTCTTTTGTAGTTAAATCCTCTTCTCTTATTGCCCAAAAGACTTCTGAGTAAAACCCTGTAGCTGTTGAATAACTTAAATTGTTGTTTACATTGCATGTATTAAGTCGCATGAAGCAATTTACTGGGTATTAAGAAAACGATTTTTGGAATAAATGCCGACTGCTAATTTATGCATGGGAGACTAGGTAAGAATTCATAAAACACAATTCGTTCATACATGAGTTATATGCGAGGTAACGCCAAAGGCGGAATTCTGTTTCCGATTCGATGGCTAAAGAGGCCATGCTTAGCAAATTATGCTCCAGTCAAACATGTTGCATTCTTGCAAAATTCATGTATTTTCCATTAATTAAGATAAGACTGCGAAAAATGCTGCCTGTTTTTGCAAAAAGCATGGCATTTTAGTTCGAAAACGGATCTAGTTTACCAACAAGACGGGAAGCAGTTACCGCTAGTGACCTTGAAAATGATGAGCGAATTACATGAATAAAATGCCTGTTAATTTTGCAAAACATGCGGTCGGCAGTTAACTTGTGTCTTGAAAAACACAAAGCTCAAATGTGTTTATTTTTGCTTTTGAACAATACGTGCCGTCTTTCATCTAACATAGGGGATCAAATAATTAATTTGTATAAGCCTTACTAGAACAAAATCAATCACCAATAATAAGCATGTGCTCACAGTTAGCAAAGAGTGCTTTATTTTTATTTGTCATATTCATGTCTCCAAATAAGATGCCACAACAACGTCTCTTATGCATCATTATCAAATATCACCCCTTTTCCGAATCTAGAACTGGGTCTTCTCAGCTCCACCACAGGCATATCCCACAATATTGATCGTTTCACAGTGGTATATCACATGCTAGACACTCCTTGGCACAAAGCTGTACCCATCGCATGGCATGATATGCGAAAGCGAGCTTCGTTTCACCCAATTTAAACATTTGCAAACCTAGCCGCGGCGCTTATCAATGAGGCAAAATCTTGTGCTTTCTGCTGACCCGCAGGAGTTGAACACACATGTTCCTTAAGAAGAGGCATATGTCCACTTAATTTATGCATAACAGATATATTCACAATTTAATTGAGCTCCAAGGGATTATCTGTTTTACATCTTTCCGTGTGAGAGGCTGTGTATTTGCAGTCACATTGGCAGACGAAATTCTGACTACTTCAGCTTCCTCTCTTGCGATTACCCAAAGGCAGGGTTTTTCAAATTATTAAGAAAGTGTGCACAGTGTGTATGGCAAGCAAAACATATAGTTTACCAAATATTTATCGACAGTCTAATTAGAAACCTTAATCTATGTAGTGTTGTACTTCGAATTCTTACAGCCTGTCACCTACCGGCTGATTGACAAATAGGTTTAACAGCTTTAATCCCTTCTAAAAGGGTGTTTGAAGTCAACTCATGGATACCGTTTTTGAAGTGAAATTAACATGCTACTAATGAAGTAATTGAATAAGCCATTGCTAGACCCCGCCTCAACATAGAGGGATGAAATGGATGTTCACCTTATTCGGTCACACCATGCTATTTGATAGCATTTTATATTAGCTAAAGACAGAAGTGCAAATATTGCAGAGGTGTCACCAATGCGCATAAGTCCCCTCTATGTTAGACATTTGCCTTCAATAACCGCAAACTACATCACCAGGCGTAATGGCCATTCTTCCTTTTGCCGCTTCTGCTTAATTTTCTCTAGTCCATTTTTACAATTAGCAATGGTGGCGGGGTTTATATTTGAGGTAAGTGTATGGCTTTAGTAAAGTCTTTTCTTGGACCTGATAATCAAATGATGCAGGGATGTGGCACCCGATATCTGAAAATTGGCAATACGTGGACGCCCTCGTTGTAGATGGGCTGTCTCCTCCCAAGGATAATTACTCAATCCACAAGCTCCGTGTTGTCGGTGGCTAAATTCAAGCGTGGCGATTCGGCGAGACATCAAATAACCATTACTACCCGCTATTTGTGCAATTTTCGTGCATTAGGGCATGTATGGTTGTGCAGCCAATCTCCCTCTCCTACCAACACAGGCACAGTGCTTCTTTTTAATAACTAAATGACTCCTTAACCCGCCAAACGGAAGTAGTGGGACCGAACCCTGATATGAATGGATTTTGCCCGCCAAGGCTTCCTACTGGTTTCATGTAGTGGAATAGGTTCCCACTCGTGCTTGTTTACTTCAGTTATTATTTAGCACGCACTAGTTTTATGTAGGATTCGAATTGTTAATCAATTACACATCAGTTTTAATTCAATACATTGCTTTACGCAGACAAAACATAAATCTCGAGTATCCCTACTTTCGACTTAAATCGCTGCATTCTAGGCAGTGCTGTTTTGATAAAATTGACAACAATCATTCTATTTCATGCCTACTATTCGAAACTTAACAAGGCGCCTTCTTCCATAACCGCCTCCAGACCTCTTAAAGTTGATACCACCTTGATGCGTATGACTCTGTAGCACAATGCACATTTGAAGTCGAAACGTTTTATTTCAATGCAACAAGTAACAACAAACTAGAGTGATAAATGCATTTGAAGGGGGCTCAGTAACATCTAACCTTGATCAGTATGATATACACAATCAATCCACGGAAGTTATCTACTCCAGTGTCATTTTTATCCAGTTGCCACAAAATTGCTGCTGATGCAGAAGGCCAAATCTCACAGGAGAGAAGAGACATGTCGCAGTGTAGTAAAGTAACCAAACAAAATTGCAGTTTAATTAGGAGTACAAATGCGATCATGCACCACTGCTACTTAGCCAGTTCCTCCACCAAGCCCCCAATTGCACTGACGAAGATGCTCTCTGCCTAAAAAATGGCGCCAAACTTTGTAGACTTCCAACGGTGTTGGTACAGATTCATTAGCCAGCACCGACCACCAAAATGTACTTCAGCAGCAGTACTGCGTCAGCAAGGCAGCACAACGCTTCGTAGACTGGGAGAGAGGAGGGACTAGTGCACTATTTTAGGTGCCTATTCGTCGTCTCCACTTTTAGCGATGCTACCCACAGTTCCCATCCATCCACTCAGCTATTCAATCACTCCTCACCACAGAAGTGAGCGAATCGAACTCGGAGAAAGGTCTCGTGCTTGAAGAAGCTGAATGGATGTAAGACAACAGTCTTAATCATTGTGCAATTATGAAATAATCTAACCAATTCAATTTGAGAATCGAGACTTAATCAAACAGTAGCGCAGACTGCGCGTCGAGGCTACGCTCAAAGTAAAATTTTGACTGCTTTGGCTTGCATTTGCTCATTTGGTGCCTATTAAAGTCGCTGAGGACGCATTTAGCTCGTCAATAGAGAAGCAAACATTTAGTAGCCTATCTGGAGGTGCAGCTGCTGTAATCATCACCATCACCACAACCACGACAGGTTTTGTCAAAATGGATTGCAGCACGATTCGTATATTGTGGCAGTTACCGCACAGGCAATAAAAAAGACATTAGAAAAAGGCAATTATTTATTTCCTGCCTAAAAGGAGTTCATTAGGGTGGTTGAGACGCAAAACATATCAAAATAACTAGCAAATTAATGTCCGCTCCTATGTGAACAAGGTAAGAAGCAATATCGAGGAGCACCTTGTTATTTTTTATTCAATAGTCTTACCATCTGTAATAATGAGTAATGTCAAATCTTTACAATATAGTCGACTTTTCAATCACGACGTCGATTCGACTCCATGAATGCAAAATATGGCACATTAAAATGAAGCTATTGCAGCAAATGAAAGGCAAAAGTGTTCTAGTGGGTGAGGTCACTTTTGTATCATTTTATGGAAACGACCTGCTTAAATTGTTTGAAAAACGTTTACACTGGAGTGCTACAGACTTTTGAGCAGCAGCAACAGCACATTGAAATGAAACAGGGTTGACTCCACTTCTCATGACCGGTGATCAGGTATTAGATGAGTTCGCAAGGTACTTTTGTGTGAACCCGCAGCACAAACACTAATCCGCCACCACATCTCGAACGCAATAACATCGTAGGAAACAGCGATCCAGCGTCCATACTGGCAAATCCATTTTCTGCGACGACTGCTGATTCAATGCCAGCTGTCTGCAAAACAGTCTAGCTCTTGTCAAATAACAGTCTCAAGCATACACTTTTGACCAGATAATCTGTCTTAGTCAGAAGTCTGCTGCCACGCCCAATCCCGTTGCTTGTCTTAAAGTGGAATAAATTAAACAAAGTAAGCAGGAAAAAATTAATTCGTCCAACTTTGTGTCCAAAAGGATGGGCTTACCGGTTTGTTCCTCCTCTAACGCGTTACAAAATCCATCCGCTTCTCTACCAAAGACCGCACTTCGTGTCATCAGCGTCCGTTGGCTTGTGCTGGACTCGCAAAAGGCGGCAAAGAAAGATGCTTTAAATTCCTAAAAAGAACCGAAAATATCACAGTCATGCACCTACACCCCTTCTACTAAGTCAACTTTACGTTTACCTATGCGCTGCACACGACCTATCACAGGATTCTGACGATCAGCAATAAGTCATGCACATGGAATTCAGTTAAATGCTAACAATTTAGAATGTATGCACAAAAACGCACTTATTTGTGCGAATTCCTGGAAGGAAAAAAAACGCAGGGAGTGCCAAAAATGTCTTAAGGAGAAATCAGCCAGAGTTAAACCGATGTGGCATATCCTTCCCAACTTCTGCTACCTCACCCAGACAGAGCAATTGTGGAAGAAAAGAGTGATTACAGAATAACACTAAAAGCAGCTTTGAAAGCAGAGTGGATGAAGCAGTTGTATCTGGAAGGAAGCAATAAAAATTCATTCACACAGGACCGTCAGCATCTCAACCGATGCAGCCACTAGTCTAATCGAAGGCAGCACAAACAGCTGCAAGTTGAGATTGTCGCCATGACTACGAGAAAAGGGGAGGGCGTGGCTGGGCTTCCACTGTCACTATTACCAAAAGGATAAAGTGTGACATGTGCGACCGTGGTTTAAAGCAGGATGGAGAGACGCAGCATCTAAATGTACCAAGTCCTCTTTAAATAGATTCTCATGCTCTCCTTACTAGGAGTCACTGACTGCAAGCAAAACGGTTACCAATTAACATGACCAAACCAATGATCAATCGAACCATTTGCTAACCAAATAAACGTTGTGTAGGGACGCCTACTGCCCACCATGACCACAGCAAATGCAATGCGGAGAAGTAAGTTCACACAGCATTCTCAACAATAGCCATTATACAGTCGCAAATGGGTTCTTCAAAGACCAAGTATCCCTTTAAGTGGCAAAAAGTGCAATCCACAATCCGTGCCCTTCTCAATACTACGCAAGTAATGTTTAAATTTGTGCTTTTACTTCACTATTCCACATCAAAAGCAATCAAGAAGGCCCATGGTCGGCAGCCATTTCATAAAAGAAAACACTTATGACGTGACATTTTATAATGAAAATCACATCAGACCCTTAAAAATGTAGCAAGCCATTGGCACACAGTCTAAGCAAATTTGTATCCCAAGCTTTCTTAGCCTGTCCTGTAAGATTTACTTACGAATGCTGCCACAAGCGCTTACAAAAGAAACAAAAAAACGGTACCCAAGGGTAGGCAATTCTGCATTAAAACAGATTAAAATATCGTCCTTACAGCTGTAAATAAAGGCTCTTACAACATCAGGCACGGCAAAATTAAAAGATTTAATTACGACTTAAACAAAAAGTGCAATCAAAAGGAACCAAGCAAGTGCACCAAAGCTTAAGCAAATGTAGATTGAAGCGGAAAGACTAACAAAACCATGTTAAATATAAGAAAAGGCCCTTAAGGCCTAATTCTCATTGAGCATAAATAAAAGAAATATAACAGAGTGAACCAATATAGATAGGCTATTTCCAATTCCTTCATAAATATAAGCTCGAACCACAATTATAAATCGACATTAAATAATTAATCAGGGAGCATCAAAATAAAACTACAAAGGCAAAAGATCGCAGATTCACTATTATGATCAAGACGGAATCTAAAAGCAGTTAACGAGAGCGCAGCGACAGATTCCAGCCGCTTTCGGTTCATTTTCCTGCAGAAAATACTAAAGCAACATTACTTAAATCGAAAAAAAAGGATTGCAATGCTCAAAATGCCACATATTCTCTATCCTAATTGGGGCTTAATAAAAGGTGACCAAGTAGACCGCCGCTGCATGAAACGACTAATTTCGGTTACTTTACCAACGCAAACTCAACACGCATCGCATGGGACGAGAACATCAGGAAACGGTAGCAGTAGACGAGAGGTCGCGTAATGCCTTTTCTGATCGAGACTAAAATAAATCGCAAGGAGTTTTATATCAGAGAAATAATCTGGCTATTTCTGATTCCAATCCCAAGATAAAACTTAAACGGGTCGAATAAAACCCAAGCGGCATTATTTAACTCTAGAACATCAGAAAACAATAACAGAAGACGGGAGTTCACAGGTGCCTTTTTCTAATAAAGGCTGAATCAAAAGGAAAGAAATCGAGTGCAGGGATATAACCTGCATATTTTCGGTACCTCTCCTAAATAAGTTTATGTGTGTCGAGTTGAATCATGTCGTCATTGCTTGACTCGAAAAAAAGTACATGTAATTTTACAAGACAAGAGGCCGCGGAATCCATGTTTTGGTCAAGGCCAAATCAGAAGTGATGTTCCGGGAAGAAGTGACTAATCTAATCTAAACTAATCTCAGTACGCTTCGACCGAGACTTAGTATTCATTGCTTAAATCGAGAACTTCAGAATATATTTACACTGGACATGAGGCCACAGAATTTCTTTTCTGATCAAGGGTAAAATCAAAGTTGATGGATTGCGGCACAGTAGCATAATGCAACTAATTCAGTTTCATTCGCAACTAACCTCGATATGAGCCGAGCAGAACTAAGTCGTCACTGTATAACTTGAGAATGTCACGAAATACTTACAAAAGCCAAAAGACCGTAGGGTGCCATTTCTGGATAAGGCTAAATCAAAGCGAATTGTATATAAAGCTTAAAGATTTAGCACGATTACTTCCCGTTCCCTTGGAAAAATAAATTAAATGCCCGTCTACCCAAACCAGTTCGCTACTGATTAATATCAAAAGCAGCTGCAGAAGACTAAAAGCCTCGAAATTTCAGATCTGAACAAAACAGATATGAAAAGGATGAAGCAGATACCAAATTTAATCATGCTACATTGATAGCCAGAGATTGTCCAGATCATTTCTAGACCAAAGCATAAGAAATATGGAACGCAGCGCTGCTAATGCGACACTCATGAACAAATTTGCGATGGTTCCAGCTGTGCACTGATATAAACTGCCAATTATTTCCATTATGGTGGAACGAGAACAGCTACTAATTTATGGCTTTCAATTAATTTCCCTTCGTCTTGAAGTATCTCTTAAATACTTTAAGTTCACTGATGCTATCTGCGTATTCCATAGACTTGTTTATTAGCCTGAATTAACGACCCGAATGAAGCAGCTATCGCTGTGTAATAATAAAACATAATAAATTGCAAAGTAAAATTGTCAAACAAGTGATCACTATTCCTTATTTTGCAAGAAAAACGACACAAATAGCTATAAAATGCTGTTTACTCTTACCTGGGAGGTGTGCGAAGTAATGGCATGGGCAGAATTCTGATTCCAAGTAGTCACTCGACTAGCCCATGTTCAATGATATAGGCGCTAGTGTAGCAAGATGCATCTCCGTGTAAGTTGAAGGACTAAATACCGTTTCCGTCAAATAATCCCTGGTAGTTTGGATATATTATCTATAGGTTCCAATGCATCGACAGGAGAAATGGCACTGCTGCCGTCAATGACCTTGAAGACGAAGAGCGAATTAGTTAATTTAAAGGCTTGCTTTCCTAACACGAAGGTACTAGCAGCGATCAAAAGATGGCTCTTATATATTGCTTTCATAATTTTCACTTATTTTGATTTTAAATGGTGCATGGTATATTCGATTTGGTTTTTGTATTCCACTTGATTAAATAATGCAAACTTGTTTTGAACCCGAATATATTAATTAGTATACTCCTGTAGCCGTATCTGATCGTAATTTTTAAATACATTTATGCATTTATTTATTCAGAGAAAGTGCGGGGGCAACGTTTTTATTTTATTATCCCTAACACCACCAATGTAGCGTTCTGAAGCTTCCTTGAAAGCAAAAGAATAAATAATGCTGGAGCAGAAAATATATGTTTGCCGAACAGGAAGGAATCAAAGCTGCCGGCATGACCTAGAGACCTCCTCACTTGACAACGGCTACAGGACCACTCAAGTGACTTTAGCCAGAACCAGCAGTTGCACAAACCGAGCGTTGCATCCGCTTCTTCAAATCTAGCTATTAAGATCCATACCTTTACTAAAGACATTGTAGCGTCCCGAGGCTCCCTCAAAGGCGAAAGAAGATAGAATGCTAGAGTGGAATACATATTCAACGGGCAGAAGGAAATAAGCCACTGGCATGTCCTGGAGGCCAGCCCACGCAGCCAGGGCAATATGGCCACCTCTGTGATCCTGACAGAAACCGGTAGTTCAAACAAAGTATTACAGACATGGCTTACAATTTTAGTTTTTGACAATGTTGCAATGCACTGTAGGCAATCCTTTGTGCCAATATTTTACCTTACACGAGTTGTTAAGACTGAGTAATTTGGGGTGCATACTTTTAGAACATTTATATTTTAAGCTACTACGTAGTCTTGCTGGGACCAATTCTTTTGCTCTTCGTGAACAACTAGGTTTCAAGCACATACGTTCCTTTATAAAAGGTATTCACGCCTTCAGTATGCGCATGACATGCATTTCGATCAGTTGACAAAGCTTTGCTTGACTGCCTCTGCTTTACAACTGCGGTGGTTGCGTTGGCTTCACTAAAAAGGGGAGATCAAATGGATTTCCAAATTTATTCAAGCAATGATAGAAAGAGGAATAAAAGTGATGAGAAGAGGGGGAGGAAAGAGAAGGTGCAATGATAAAGAAAAATGGATGCAATCGGTGGAAATAAAAGGCTGCTCACACAAGGCTATAGTCATTCCTCCTACAACAATGCCAAATCTGCCTTTCGCGAGGCCAGTCCACCTGCTTCAATTCCTGTCTTTGCTATACATCGTTTCCTTACTTCTCCAATGATATCTCTATACTTTAATCCCCCAACTCTTCCTGGTCCTCACTCCCGTTCTCATTCTTACGCCTCCCATTCCTCTTCTCTACTTACTTCTCTTCTTCTTTCGGTTGTTCTGGATGTTATTCTTCAAATCCTCCTTTTCCTACCTTCTTAATGCCTGCGAAACAATTTTAAGTTTCCTTAAGATGTCTACACTGAGGTACTGCACCTATCACCACTTGGCTAATTACATTCCTAAGTGTCACTTAAAAATGGCCTGGTATGATGGAGTGGGATGGCCATCAAAGGTCTTAAATGTTTAATTTAGGGCTTTAAAATGTATGCTCAGCTATTTGCATATATAATAAGCAGAGTATCAACATCTAAATCCTTAAGCTTCTTTCCCATTTCAGACAACTAAGAGCTCCTCATTAGCAGCATTCTCATCCACTCTTCCTGCTTAACTGGGCATGACCATTACATCATTATATGTACCAGTTTCGTCATGTCTAATACCTCGAAAATCGCAAAAGAACCAGCAATACAGCCATCTTATGGAGTCCCGTGATGACGATTTCGAATTACGATTGAAAGGCTAGAATTCCACCTACTAAAATGAGTTTACAATGTTCGAAAAAGCTTACATCAATAAACTATGCTCAAGATGTCCTTAAGATCCAATCTCATGTGTGTGCAGCCAAACGATGGCTCAAAAATGTATCTTAGAGCAGACTTTAAAGTTGTCGAAGAACATGACTTGAGAATTTCGAATAACCAATACGCGACGACTACACTACTGGTGATCTTATCGGCATCTTGAAGGCGCAGAGGACTTCAAGAGGTAGCAGTGCCGACGCTGTGTCTTGCCTATTTGTGTTCTTATCGTTTCCGAATTCTGACAGGCAAGGAATGCGAAAAATGTTACAGAATGGAAAGAAAATGCAGAGCAAGGTGGAAGGAAGTTTAAAACAACTAAGAATCATATTGACGCACTCACATTTAAATGGAAAATGATACTTCATCATTTATGACTTCATTTATCCCACTCGCCATCCATGCATGAGATTTTGCCCTGGTTAATGGGTCTTGTCTATCGATCGCTTGCGTGGCGGGGTAACTTAGGTGCAACGAGGATAGAGTGCATGCACTTATCGATCCATCGATCGACCAGCATCGACGAGTCAGCAAAGGGTCGCACGCTGAGAATGCAGCCTATGGAAATCACAACCACACATCCACCAAGACATTCAGCTGTGACTTATCAACCATCACATGTAGTCGTCATTTCCATTGTCTTTCTGCTTCGACCTTCAACTCAGAGTAATAGGTGTGGGTGGTAGAACATGGTGGTCTTTTAAATGCTAGTAAAATTCCTTAGTGATAAGAAGACTTTATCAAAAGCTACCTTGTCATATAATATTTTTACGGCTAGCGGAGCGACACAAGAGGACAGTACATGTCGTTTTGGATTCTGCTCGAGTAAACTATCACATTAAATGACTCCGAATATGTCATGGATTGAAGAGAGTAAACGCAGGCAAAATTTTTGTTCTACTGTCTGCTGCCAGGGTGAACCCTCGCCTATCATTCGAAACCACGGCGGTAAAATCCATTACTATTAAAGTTCTGCTTTACTATCAACACTTGGTGGGTTCTGAAGAAATTTAGCTGTTAAGGTGAAATTGTTGAGATGCTGGTGAATACAAGGAAGCGACGGACTGCTGATTCATGCGCCCATTTTATTTAAAATGTCGAATGTAGTTTTATGAGAGCAGATAATGACAACTGTCAAGCATTTTGCTATATTGTCAGGTTACGAAAAAGACTTCGATTGCACGCTGTTTGGGGATTGAGCGCTTATTCTGAAGTGAGAGCAGTTAATTTGAAACGAGGGCGTACACATGTAGGCATTTTGTGAAGTGGTAACAGTATCTATGGGATGTTCAAACCCATCCATAGCAGACCATAACTTGATGGAGAAAAATATATAGCCAACAGATGTTGATGTGCCTATTTTAACGACCTTAAAAAAGAATTCAGGGCATTTTGGAATGCAACATTTATACACTGACTCCTTCTTGAAAACCAAATTCGATAAATTTGGGTAAAACATGCAGCAATAAGGGTAACAATCAGACCTAGTGATTAATTGTAGGAATTAGAGAGTCGTCTGCTGAAACAAGGACCTATGCACATTGCTTTCATAAGCACTCTCGGCTCTTGCACTTGTATCTTTTGTGATGTAATAAGTGCTATCTTTGAGAATCGGGAATGCACGAAGATAAAGGTTCATGGGTGGACTAGCAAAACAACATCCAGTTAAACAGATATTGCGTTTATCATGAGTGCTTTGATGATGTAATTTATAGGATCGCAAAGTTTGGTAGAGTCGCAGGAGACGAAGACAAATAATTGAGTTGACGGTCCGCGATTTCACCAATGTCAATGACACTGTTCACCATATGGAGAGAACAAAGCGTCAAATGAACAACCAATTGCAGCTTAATAGTCCAAGACGACGCATGCATTTAATACTTAGGCAACAGCATAAAACTTAAGGACTTGACTATCGATTAAAGCCATTGCAGTGTCTCGAGGCTCCCTTGAAGGCAAAAGAAGGAAGAACGCAGACATTGTGTATATATATATATACATATATATTCAAGAGACAGAAGGAAATGAGCTTCTAACTTGGCTATAAGACCAGCAGTATGGCCACCGCCGTGACCCTGACCAAGACCGGCGGCCCAGACAAACCAAGTACTACAATGTAGCTATGCCCACAAAAGTATAGGAGGGTGTATCAAATATTGAGTTATTTTTGTCATTTAGTAATGTTGGTATAGGTTTGGGCAAATTATCGCCTACAATATCATATAGTCTTGTTAATGATAAATAATGCGAGGCACGATGGCGGTGTAAAATAATGGGATCACTGCAAGATGCGAAGTGTGATTTAAATTTAGGAGAAGGGGATAATTTACACTGTTGCCGTATTCCATCTAAAGACATAACTGCGCATTTATGCAACTAGAGATTCGCAGCAAAAATTAAATTGCTTGAACATGTGAAATGTGCATTAAACCAACTGCTACATGCATCATTTAAATAAAGTCGGAAATTAAAGGGCATGATTTAATGAATGTGCCATATTTTGTGATTTCTTGAATCCGAACCAAGTCTTTGAATTGGCCAACCTGCCAATTATTTTTAAGGTCACTGGCGGTGACATTGATTCTTCTTCCGATAAGGTGTTGAACTAGTCGCTGCATCGAAAGCTGCCAAATTTCGGCAGAAGGGACTCTATTCTCCAAAGAAGGGCAATTCATCAAAACTACTGGTCACTGTTTCGTGGCAATGACTTCGCAGGTCCTGAATTCCGCAAGAATGCATGTGGATTTACTGGAATATATTTTGATTAGCATGGGCCATTACTTCGCTGATAACTCAGGTAAGAATGAATTGCATTTTATGATTTCTTATTATGCCACTTATGCGTAAAGCAAATAATGATACCCTTTCACTAGACAAATCAAATTTACTGTTCATTCTTAATATTTTTAGGATTTACACACGGATAAAAATGCTTTATTAGAATCGCAACAATACTCACGTGTGCATAACATGCAGAATAGATTATTTAAGCCAATGCACTTACCTACTGCCAAAACGTGGTTAGAAGTCTTCGTGTCAGAAGATGAGGGTTCTAATTATAGATCAGCCGCTTTTCCTTTCTACCTTCATTATTAGGATCCGATTAGCAATGGACCTTGTCTCGTCGTTTAGGCCATGCGTT
>JADWOT020001030.1:0-28000 GCA_036345935.2 Taenia hydatigena | reverse complement strand
CATAAAGCAGTGCATGCTTAAAGCAGGGGCTGATTATTCTACGTACGCGCAACCAAAGTTCTATAAAGAGGAAAAGCAACAAAAGTGCTGCGCTACATATTTCACCGTTTCCATCTCTAGGCATTTAAAATAAGGCTTTGGCCGGTGGCTTGTACGGGGTTAAAGAGGCAGGTCCCTTGTAATGAAATCTAATTCTGATCTAAAAGTCGTACTATTTAGGCATTAATGGCATGTTTACTTCCGCGCCCGCGTGGGAAACTTGTATTGTAAATCGCTTAGTAATTAGGTTTGTCCGCAAGTTATTGCGAATAATTTCGGTAGGAAAAAGCGAAGAAGACAGAGCACAAGTAGCAATTTATTATTTTCTTTTCGGTCTGCAAATAGCAGGAATTTGTAATAGGTCAGTTTAGTTCTCGTCGGTTTACATAGACTGTTGTGAGGCAACATGTATTTTGCTGCATACTTTGAACAGATAAGACCTTAATTAGAAATAAGTAATTTTTTCGTTTTTGCCTAGATGTAGCAGTTATCGTGCCAAACGTTATTAATGTAGTTCTGGTTGGTATGAAGAAATGTTTGGGTCTCAGAATCTTGTTCACCCTTGCAACAGCTCATGATAGTACTCATGTTATTGCTGCTATTTAGGTTCCTCTAATGTGAGCTGATCCAATTGCGAATTGGAATGCGAGGAGCATGTTCATTTTGCTGCGGTACTTTATGTCTCTTTTAGTGATGCGTTGGTCAGTTTTGGACCCCAGAGGCTTGTTTACTTTTGCAACAAGTTGTGGCAGTACGCATATCAATAATGCCAGTCTAGGTCGTATCGATTTCTCGAAGTTTAGGTCGGCGCATCTGCATGACATTACGCATGTATAATAATGACTACTTATTCTCTTCGTACGTAAGCGAATTGGTTTAGAGGAGGAAAACGAAAGCACCAAAAGTGCCAAACCACATATTCTACCGTTTTTACCTATGTTTAACCTAATAAAGGCTTCGATTGTTGGCTTTTTGCGGTGCTGAAAATACAGATCTCCAGTAATATAATTTTATTCTGAGCCAAAATTCGTTAAAATTTCGCGTTTTTGTTTATTTTACATGTCCGTGTGAGGCTCTTCTATCTTTTACCGCAGTGTATTGAGGGCAATGTCGACTAGAAGCGGGAATGGCAGAAAACAAAGCAGCAATTTATCATTTTCCATTCGATCTGCAAGTAGTGAGAATATTTGCTCAGGATCTTCTTAATTCTGTGGTGCCTAACAGCAATCTTACGCGCAAAATTTAACAAGTTGGGATTATCGTGCATTTGAAGAGAATGCTTTGGCAAAAATTCTGAGATAACATGAGTCGATAGATGAGTTCTTTTTTTCCTTTTAGAACCGAAATCGTTTGCAACTGTTTTATTATAAAAGACCTAAAAATTCGATTGGCCTAATGCCCAAGATGGCAGTTAGCTGCACGATGGCATGTGTGAATGCTTGGGAAGAAATTTCACAGCAGAATGGGAGCACTGGCCAACGATTAAGGAGCTTCAAATGGTAAAGAAAGAACATATGCCACTCATGAGTCGTTAGGATCAATCATCTGTCTTTATTAGAAATGGGACATAAGATATTGCTGCATCCCGGATAACTTCTGACAGCGTTGATTTGGTCGATGCGTGGAGAGCCCATTGTGGAATAGATGTTTGGAAGAACACATGCATTTTGTTGTTACGCTCCATGCCCTCGTTGTTCAAGCAATAGCTGCAATGCGTATTTAGAATTTTTTGCTGTTTTGAATACTTGCCTCAGATTTTGGCAGATTTTGCCAACTTAGTTCTTTATATGTAAGATGTCTGCTTGAATAGGTAAATGAGAGAGCAGCACTGTCTCTAAAATGGCTTTTATCGTGGTGTTCTCATCCTCATGAAATAAAATAGCTCAACAAGCCTAAACATCTTGCGGTCATTCATCAACATGACTTTGAACTGACTCAGGGCATAAATGCATTTGGCGAGAATTGTTGCGTGTGTCGTTTTCATGCTGGCCAGCCGTTGTACATCGTTTTCTTTTCTAATAAAAAAGCGATTGCTGAAGTGTCAGACTAGGAGGGTGTGAAACCTTCCAATAAAGTCGTGGCCTCCATCGAATGCATCGGAAATACTTTTGCTGCTACGCAGCATATATTATGGCATGTACTCCTCATCACAAAATCATGTTTAGCAAGGTCGTTGTTTGCACTTGAAACAATAAATCTGATGAGGACTACTTGCCTTTTCCTTGTATTTGAGCAGAAGTTCGTCCATTTGATCAACCAACCTAATCTAGTGTGATTATACAGACTATGCCATCGCATTCTCGTTTATAGAAATTTACTCGATTACCTAAATTACTTTTGAATGCAACCTCTGCCACAGAAGGCTTATCGAGCACGCCTAAATAGATTGTGCGAACTTTTATTCCAGGTGGAATTGTGAAGTCCAGTTCCCCAATACGCGTGTTTTTGGCTACACAACTTTGTGACTGGGCGTTGTTCCGTTGGCCTAAATTAAAAGCTTGGTCATTTGCTGTTACTAGGTTCCCAAATCGGTTTTGAAATGCAAACAGAAGCACTGGATTCTAATTAGAAAAGAGTGGCACAGCCAGAGTGAAGTCCCTTTTAGGACATAGGTATTTTTTATTTACTACGTATTTGTTGGGCCCAAACTGCTGTGTTTGATTAAAGTTTTTACATTCGTTTTGAAACATGCATTTTTATGGTGTTGTCTTATTGTAATGCTTTAATCTCTGCCAAGGAATGTTGCACTCAGTCGCCAGAACTTGTAAACACCACTTCTGTAGTAGTAGCAGTAGTACCTCAGAACTGTGCTGACCCTTGAGTGCTCTCATTGTCGACAGTCCTGTTCTCCAAATGGGTGATTTTACTCTCAATTAGGCTAATCCGTCTACAGGTCTACTCAGGCTACTAGCAGAGAGTTACTGTTAAGTTCACGATTAGTATGTGGACAACTGCGGTGGCTGAAAGGATTAAGCTGCTACTAATTATTCCTTGTTTGATTATGAGACTTTCGTATAGAAAGCGCCTATAGGTTAATGTAGTTGCAAGCCTCCTTCTTCTCCACCGCAACGGTTCAATGATCCCTTTTCCCAAAGGCGTGCGATCTGTAACGTCGAAAAGGAGTGGTGAATTTAAAGCCATCGATAGAGTCGGGTGAGTGGATCGCCTACGTAAGGCTACTTATGCTCTTTTTTTATCAAACGCCTCGTTGTTGACTTAACTGCATGAGTCCGTTAACTCAGTCAGGCAACCTGATGTGCGGAGGCCTATGCTTGTTATCTGGATAGGCTGTCAATCGATAAGATCCCAGGTCGATCCAGGCTATGGCGGACAAGTGAATGCAAAGACGCCAGGTCGAACAAATCTGCTTTTGTTTATGACAGAAAGCGATTATGTAATTCAATCAGCGGCAGATTCTCAAACCTCTTTTGCTTTCTACCACTCTCCGCTCACTATACTTCCTATCTTTAATTTGCCCTTGAGCCAGCTAAGGTGTTGCAAAAGATGTTGATACATTTGCAGTGCATTCGGAACTCCGCTGTGAACTCCAATTAGCCAAAAAACAGTTTTCAGCTTTGATAATCAACTCCATCCCAAGATTAGGTGACGTGTCAACCGGCGGGTAGTGTTTGTCCCTCCTCCAAAAAGTATGTCGATATATATGCTTGGAGTACATTTGTTTAATTTCACGGTGCTAATTTTAGTCGGTTGACGTTATGAGCTTTGAGTGCCTCCTGTAAACATCATGAATGCTTTAAACTTGGCCCGCCCTGTATATCCACTCTATGCTGATCAAAGTGGCTACCACACTTTCACAAAGTTGAATAGACAGGTAGGTGGTGGATTAGTGGTTGAAGGAATTGGCGAAGTGGCAAGCAGGTTCTTGGACAAGTGACTCTACTTTTGTTACCTCTCGTCGCCTCTGCTTCTATGCCCTACTCAAATAGCTAAAAACCAAGTTGTAATTAAATAAATGCTTTCAACGTGTCGGCAGAGAAATAACAACCTATAAAAAATAGAGGTAAAATGTTAAACACCATCAGAGTTCACTTCTTAGTTAATTACGGCAAATTGAGGAACACGGAGCCAAATAGTAAGGGCAAGCCTGATAAACCCCTGAATTTTTCAAGTCTTCTCAGCGCGGTGACTTGAAGATCATAGTCTTGAGCATTAGGGACAGAGTATGTACAAGGGCTACCGCGACATCACGTGACCGGGGTGCGGACTGAGCACACTGGGGGGCTTTCACATATCACCGAGGTAAGTGGAGAGGTGCTCTCCAATCCACAGTGTCTAGATGTCTATAGGAAAGGGGAGGAGATGACAAGCCGGAACTTATGTCCTGTCAATTAAATAACATGCCGCAATACTGACGGTTTTATTGAATGGAGCTAGGGCGTAAAGGACAGCGAGGATTGCTTTTTCATCGTCAGTTGTAACAATCTTTTCAAAGGACTGCTACAATACTCATGTTCCTTAGATGTGCTTTGTAGGTCAGAGGCGAGAGGACGCTATGAACCAGGTCGTAGAGCAGCGTGGTCGCTCTCCTGAGGCCGACACATTCGCGTTTGTAAATTGGATCTATTGCCACACCAAAATCCCATGCATTCGGCAAAAGAGAGATATGTTTTTTGGAGACTCATCCAAATTAACGGGGATTGCTTGGTGGTAATGACTGTGCGGGATGTGGATTCTACGAAATCGAGAATTATTTCGCGTCCGACGGGAGCATAATTTGTTAAGCATGAGCCCTTTAACGAACGATCCGGGCCCAGGATTCTGCCTTTGGCATTACTTTGCACAAAATCCAGGTAAGAAGAAATTGCATTTTATGGTTCCTTACTATGCTTGATATGCATAGATTAACGAAAGCCATTTACTAGATAGTTCAGCTTCGTCCTTAATTCCTAAGGTTTAATTTTTGATGCGCAGTAAAATAGTTTTATGCCGGTTACTACAACACTCACACCTCTAATCACGTATTAAGTACAAGTTGATTTTGGTTATTTAGCAGCTATACGGCTGTATACAAAAGCCTTCGAGGCAGGACAAGATAAGATCGAATTACGAAAGAGTTGCGTTACTGAATGATATTGAGTTTGACTGGTGGTTTAGAGTGATGCATGCACAAGGTACTACACATGTGAAACAATGGCAAATTAGCCCAAGTGCACTGCGCTTCATGCATTTCTCACTTTGATCTGGCACTGGTCTTAATACGTCTGCAGCTATTAACTTGCTGCGGTCTCCTGCAAAACATTGGCACTTTGTGCCATGCAGTTGTACTGAGGCTGTGTTGACAGAAAACCAGAGAGCTCGGATGTTCACTGCACCGTGTTTTGTTCGTTTTAATCTCTAATTAATTGAGATTAGGTCTCAAGTGTGAAGCTACTTCTGTTTCATTGAGGTGTATTGCTGCTGCTAGACATTTAATATTTAAGAATGACTTTGTTGTAATAAAATGATTTTAATACGTAAATTGTAAGTGTAAGCACATAGTCGCGATCAATTTTCTTGCTTTCTCATCGGCAGTTGTTTAGTTTTGCATACATCTGTTCCTTCTATCTCTGGCAGCCATGATATTTCTCCTTTCATACCCCAAAAGTCGACCTGATAGAGAGTTGATGAGTCTATTTTGAAAAACCAACCAAAATTGATCAAAATCACAGAACAGCAGCTTATTCCGTTTAGTGATTGCTTGTGATATTTCTCGGATCAATTTGTAAAAATAAGGGTTGGCTGATGACAGCGCCTAGATTGATGCATAAAAATTGATGATGAACGAACGGCACTCCCAAACAATCGGGTACCTTTGAGACCAGAATTGATCCTAATTAAAAGTCAGATGCATGCTTTACTCTGCAAATGCCTTCAGTAAGGACATAGAGCAACGTTCTTTTCTTCCTCTTCTTATTTAAATTAACCGGAAAAGAATCCTAGCACCTTTCCACCTCCCGTAATTGCTGGCGACATTTCAAATTTTGCAATCTCACAATATGGATGTGATCGAAGCGTGATGGTTATATTTTGGCAAGGAGATCAGGACTAGTCAGGGTACAGATTTTTGTTGTTTCTATCCATATTGATCAGAATCAGGAATCAGCAGCCCGTTTCCATCCGAAAGCGATAGCGACAATTCTCGTTCTATAATCGGACAAGGTAGGTATGTCCGACGAACATGGTCTCTGCTGTGTCAGGGAAAGCTGAGAGCCTACAGGTCTAGAGATGCGCCCTTTTATCTGTTTCAGTTAAGAATTGCTCTGAAGTGAGATTCGGCGGCTTCCTCGTTATAAAATCTTGCACTGTAGGTGCGATTAAATCATGAAATGTCTACATTAGCAAAGAAAACGGAGTGTGGTGGTAAAGCAAAACATAAAATTAGGGAAAGTTTTGTGCATTCAGACCAGAGCTAAAGTGGTTCAGATATGAAAAGTAACAGTATAAAGAGGATAAAGTGTAATAAATTGAAACAAGCGCATTTTCATGTAAGGAGTAGATTATTTTAGGAAATAGGAACGCTTCATGTTTCTAAAAGAGCCATCGTTCCTTCTTATAAATAGCAACATGTAGATGTTCTACTTTTTCTACACCTGCTTTTGATTTTCTTCCTTCATATTCTCGATCTATCAGTGTGTTACTTCATTCTTGTGCGTCATTTCAATTTTATCACATCTGGCATCCAGTGTAAAACATATAGATGGGATAAGCTATGATTGGTTTCTTCCAGTATGCCATTTAAGAAAAAGCCAAACTTCATCAAACCAATTATTTCATTTTATTAAGCCTTATGACTAAGTGAGTGGACGAGTGAGTCTAGGAGAGGCTAGAAAAAGATAGGAAAGAAATAAAGAACGCTGAACCACAGCCCCATATCCACGACTTCTTACCTTTCATTCAGTTTCTTGCCCCTTTCAGCCAAACTTTCATGTTACCTTGCTCTTATTGAAGAGACGCATGGACAAATATAGCCATTCATAATGCAAAATAACAATTTTAAGCATAGAACCAGGGTGCACCAAAAGTTTCTCCGTTAACTTAACAGCAATTTTTAAAGGTAAAATCGCTGCTTCTTTTAATCACTATTTGACCTGCGCTACGCTTGCTGTGCCGAACTTGCTTTTCATGTCTCGAATGTGCTCTAGGTCCCCAAATAAGCAGCTGCATCTGGGAACCAGCTAAAGTAAAACAAACAATGTTCATGTCCCACTGCGAAAGCTCTGTAGCACAGTACTCAAGTCTCGGCTTGACTAGATCTGACTAGGTTGGATTGGGTCAGAATAGATAAGATTGGTAGACTAGGCTAAATTATGACATGCTTGGATAAGGCGCCTTATACGTTACCATTAACTGTAATTTGGCCCGCCTAATCGGCTCGGCATAACTCTGTGCAATGTGAATTGAGACCTCCTCTTTCATTTTCACAGACATTAGGAATCAAGGTACACACATAAGAAGTGGGTCTGATGACGTCTTCAAAATGGTTGGAGAGAAGCTTTCCTGTCTACGCCTCCTTTCTCATGTCCACTACAGCGCAACTGCTGTAAGTGTCTCCTTTTTTTCCTACTTCGCTTAATATGCTCTCAAGAATTGCGTTTTGCATTATGTCGCACTATGCATTCAACTCAACTGGGAGAGGGGAGTGAGCACTCCTTGCATAGCACTTCCTTATCTTTATTTTTCCTCCTTATTGTCACGTGAATGTCTCGTCCTTGTAGCCCGCCTAACGCTTCTCTCGTTTTCACCTTCTTAGAACCTAGCATCATTTCTTCCTGCCTCCTCCTTCCGCCTCATCCCCTGCCAACACCCTCTTTGTAAATCCCCATCATGTCCCTACTAGTCTCATCTGATGCTCTCGGGTGAGGCAAGTGGGACACCTTCCGCTGGCCAGCCTGGCAGTAGGCGAGGCTCAGAGCTGTGTTCTTCCCACTGCATTTCATCGACCATCCCTCTGGTTAGGAACGAAGCCACCCATATTGACTTGGCGTAGCGTTGGCGGTGTCAGTAGCAATGGGAGTGGTAGATGCCTTATTGGTATTCGCAGGTGAGGCAAATTGAACACCTGTGGCTGGCTTTGTGGATGGATGGTCGTGTGGCTGTCTTGCATATTGCTAATCCTGAACGTGCTGGCTAAACTGCATGTTGCTTCTCCGATTTATGTAAGCTTTTTTACCTTTATTGGTGGATTATGTGTCGATTGTTTCTCTTTTACGCCTATGTAAAGCACATAGTATATCGTGGAATTATTTTTAATGGCATTTATTTTGTGTTTCATTAACCTAATTAACTGACAATGAAACGGTTTTGCTATTTAATTTGATGCCTTTGACTCTCTTATCAACCTTACTTGTCGGTCTTTTGGTGGATATTTTATTTATAGAGATGACATTTTTGATTATCACTTTCTGTCTTATTTCTGTCATGGGAGTTTTTTGGGATTCTTCTTTGCACCCACACATCAATTGTCTTTATTTGCCTTGGAGGTGCTTTTTATAATTTACTTCACTAGGCAGTAAAGGTAGTGTCGGATTGAGCAGGTATTTATACGATTCCTCCCTTGTGGGTGCATTTCCTTCTGGTTCGCTGCACATGATATTCCAAATTGGTCACTCGGACCGGTAACTCACACTTGACATTTAAAGCGTTCAATGATGTACCAAGACCGGTCAGGCGACCAAACAACCGCTCGACTTGCAAGTTGGTTTCTCGGGTATCCACCTCAATTTACTCGCATATTTGTGTGCAGGGTAGGTGGTGATCCTTAATGACTTGCATCCATTGCCAGAATGCTTTTTAGGTCGCATAGCGACTTTGTACGTTGAGTTCTTTTAGCTCTCCTACTGAAAAAAAAAACAGTGTTTTTGGTTCCGTCAGCAGGTTAATTAAGGAAAGTAAGGCAGTAAGTCCCATGACTGCACGATACACGAATTCCGCTGCTACAACTTGCAAAAGATAGGTATTAAGCCGTGGATGGTGAGTACATTTGTAGAATGTGCTATGCTTTCTTTAGGTTCAAAGCAAGACTTCTCGATCACTCTGGCAAAGTAGTCAGCGGATTCTTAGTAATTCTAGAATCGTACTAGTGCGTTGTTCGATTATCACTGTCATGTACTTCCAACTGATCTTCATTAGATTTTCGCTCTTCTTCTTCTTCTACGCATAGTGTTTAAAACTGCTCTGGTGCAAAATAACCGTATATTATCCGATCGCATTGCATTTTAGTTGAGGCAGGCAAGCCTGGCTTGATAGCAGGTGGTTTCGCGCCACCACTTCCACTTGGAACACCATAAACTGCATTGCTTGCATTTAGGCCACCTTCGGTGGTCACCGGGAGGGAGCGGCAGTCTCTTACATTGTCTTATAAGGTGGCGAGACAATTCGGCTGACAAGGCAGGCCACTGGTTTTGGTTGAGTTGGACTGCAAATGGGCCAGCTAACGCAAATAAAGAAGGCATTTCCCTTTGGACAAAGGCGACACTATGCACAGCGTCGTTAGAGCATTAACACGCTGGAGGAGAGGCGGCATTTATTTACCTACTTTCTATGCACATATCCTGTCGGTACAATTCGCATAAGTGAGTAGGCGAACGCTAAACAGAGATGTAAGGGATTCGGGGACATGCCTTCTATAGACAGGCAGGTAGGTAGAAGCGGAAATAGAGAGGCGGAATGGTTAGCGAGGCAGAAACTTTGACGCCTAATATGATTGGAATGGTTTGGGCTAGATGACTGTAGAGGAGCTGAGGCAAATGTATTGAGGAGTAGGTTGTTGAGTGATGCAAACTGAATACCTGACGAGAAAATTGGACTGCTTTGTAAAGAGTTAGCCTCTTTGTTGATGGCAGCTAGAAGCCTGATGTCTCACTGAGGTACACAGATGAAGGTGCTCTACGGGAAGGTGATGCGAACCGTTATGAAAATGGGTGTGGGTCGATAGAAAGTAGGCGTAAAGTAGATAGTGAGAGAACTGCGTGCCTGTGTAGGTGCTTGAGCTGGGAAAGTGAGAAGGTGGCCTTGCAGACAATGGAAGTCGTGGGGATGGCCAGATTGCGAGGCAACATCCAATATGTAGTTACGGTTAGTGGGACTAGAGTAAGTTGTTAATAAACCGGGGCGTAGGGTGATGCAAACTGATAATCCAAAATAGGCCGGGCTGATAAGTAGAAAGATCAAGTTTTGGCGTGAGGAGAAGTAGAAGATGAAGGCGAGGAGTGGGAACCTAGCCAGACAGGAAGGGAAGGGATGCCGATGTGTGAACGACTAGATTTAGAAATGACAGACACTAGAAAACTGGTAACAATGAAAAGCAAGAAGATATTGAGTTGGATGAGTGGGGGATCAGACTGTGTTTTATTAAAGTAGGTACTTCAACAGAAATTGCGAGGGAGTAGTAAAGAATTGGGTTCATATGTGATAACATGCAGATAGGAGGATGACATGGAGGTATATAAGTATTGTTCTAGATAGTGGACGTTTATAAACGTAAAATGAGTTAGTAATATGGAACAATACGCTACGAATTAACAGGAAGTAGGAATGTAGAAATGAACGAGGCACAAATGTAGAAAACGCAGACCATAAGGTCATGATTTGTGGTTGAACACCTTAAAATGCTTAGAATTAATGAGAAGTAAATTTTTGAAAAGGAGCAATAAGAAGTGAGATTGCCAGTGCACAAAACCGTAAGGGATTGATACAGGTAGGCGCTGGAGTGTTGGCGATGAGGCACCAGGCAGGAATGACATTAAGCGACAGTAAACGACGACTGCGGTAAGGCAGAAAAAATATGCTCTTAGCAACATTCACTGTCTTCATCTAATATCATTTATACAGGTTAAATTCGTATGGATTTATTCATTCTCCTTCCCTTTCATGTGGCTATTCCTGATATAAGGCGACGGTTCCGAAACAATTTTATTGTCTTTGACAGAACTGCAGATTTTTTGCTGATCATAAAGCATTGTATGATTGTAGTACTTTGTTTGTTAGAACTACCGGTTTCTGTCAAGGTCACAGAGGTGGCCGTACTGCCCTAGCTGCGTGGGCTGCACTCCGGGCCATGCCAGCAGCCCATTTCCCTCTGTCCGGTGAATATATATATTCCACCCTGGAATTCTGCCTTCTTTTGCCCTCGGGGGAGCCTCGGGACGCTACAATGACGGCTTTTGTCAGCGTCGAGGCATTGCAGCTGTGTTCCTGCCTCTCGCTTAGAAGGTGTGTTTAAAGAAACATGAACATTATAATCGCCTAATGTAGCCAAACAAAAAAATATGCAAGTAAGTGCATAAGTTGCAGAAAAATTCTTATCTGTGTTATCAATATCCATTAGAATTACGAAACATCGTTTTCAAGCCTCATTCCAATAATTTACGAAGTTGCACTTCTTAAAAGCTTATATTTATTGATATAAAAAATTTAACTAAATTCTTCTCGATTTTAGTGTAAATAATATTTCTTGTGAGATGTGTTTTGCTTTTACTGTACTCAATATCCTTTTCATGCCTTTGGCGGCATGCGCAAAATACTTGGTTTTGGTGCGGTTGTTGTAGTGCGTGGTTTGCCATTTGCGCAAATGGTCCAAGGTATGTGAATATTTGTTGTGAAAACTCTTAAATTATGTGACATCTACGTATATGTGCTCCTAGCTAAACCATTGTGGAAGTGCGGCTATCGATTTATGAGGCTTCCCGATTTCATGATGTGTGTAATGTATGTCGTGATTTGCTCGAATTCCATTGTCTTGCTTGATTGAAGTTTGGTGTAGACTACACCCATATAATCCAAGCACTTTTTACAGGGGATGGCGTCTGCTGTTTCTAGTGGTTTTGTCTTCAAATTGTAGCCGAAGATGAGGATCTGATTTTTCATCACCCCTTACCAGCTTTTTACTTTTTGCGCAAGAACTTGCATACCAAAACGATGGATTTGTCACTTGAGGGCAGTCGAACTGTTTCAGACGAATTAGACATAACGTTTGAGGTTCCATGGTAGTTGTTTGATGAAACCGAGCAATTGCGCCAAGGAGCCGGTGTGCAGATAATGTTGCAACCGCATTATGTAAAGCGTCGCCTCGACTTTCGTCCTCTAGCACATTGCTGAGCTCAAAATTGTGAATTGTGGTTATCCCAGCGGTTGATCGTGCGCATCCGCTTATCAGCTAGAGCCTTTGCGGCACTTCCTTTTCCTTACCCTGGTAGACAAAGAGTTTGCTGACTTCAATGGCGAGTAAAAATGAAGGATCGCATGCTGACCTTAGTGAATAGATGAAATATTTCTACCCTTATGAAGGCGTCGAACCCGTGGGTGTAGCTCATTTTTACTGAGTGAAGAATTAATACCCAGCATCGTCTCAGTTTAGATGTGGGAGGAGATGCGAAACAATTTGGATTCGAAAGTGCCAAAATCATAAGTCGATACTCTACTTCCGCTTCATGGTCCAACTTAAGCATGTTTACGCAGGATTTTGATTTTGTCCTAGGTAAATCTTTTCCAAGTGCTGTAGCAAAAGTAGCTGTGTTGGTTGCAAATCGGAAGGATTTCCGTGTATGGGCATAGTTTCTCCGCTCCTAAGAAGGATTGGTGCTTTCAATCTCTCAGTTGCAAAGGATAAGGTAAATGTCTCCTCTGTGCTACACAGCCATTATTGCGCTGAAAGAGCTCGTATCCTTTCATCGTGAGGCTCGTCGCTCAGTTTGAAACGTGTGATTCATTAAGCTCTCCTATAGGGCAGAGAACTGCAGCACCATGGCAACGAACATGTGGCGAAGGCGAACGCTTAAAAGATTACGTCCCCGGTGGAATCTCGGGTAGGAGCTGCAGTAATTGCCCGCTCTTCAATTACTAACTTTACATACATTTGGCGTGAATTGCTCACATACTTGTCGCCTCGCAAGTCTGGAGCGAGGTGATATTTATGCTTTGTCATCTCATTCCAAGCAATGAGACGCGCCTTTCCTCTAGCAGCAAGTGGGCTATTTTGGTTAATAACGAGTTATTTTCTTTAGAATACCTTTTGCTCAGAATTCAGCAATAATTGTAAAGATAAGGCACAGTTGGTTGAGCGCCACCTCAGTTTGTAAGAGAGAACGCTGGAAATATCTGTGCCTTAATCACTTTTTATGGGTGAACAAGTGTGTACTCCCCACTTTGCCAAGTGGCGGTTAAAGTGGTTATTCCTTCCATATGACTGATACTTTTCACCACAATGCGGATAAAGCATAAACCACTTTTTACGTGGTGTAATTCAGTCTTCTCCGGCTCTAGTTCCTTGTCGCTGCCGAGATATGCAAAATCAATTTCATTGCAGCGACATTTTAGTGTAGATTAAAAGTACCTCCCCTGGAATGAGTCTTATAGGAACGTAATTTTAGTTTTTATGCAATCCGTCCAGTTGCCTCCTCGAAATCATCTTTGGAATTAGCGTTGCTGTAGAATGTGCTATTTGTAAGGGATTTATCCAAAAGCCAAACCTACTTAGCAGTTCATCTGCCCCAATTCATATCCCAATACGAATGTATTTTTGGCCACCAACTGGGGTTATTTTTGTATTACTGCGTTGAGGAAGATGTGTCTGAGGCTATCTCAAGCTTCCCAAAATGGAGCATAAGGAAAACCATCCAGCAATTCAGTTTATTTATCTGTACATAGGTCCCTTACTCCATCCACCTACAGCCCAGTCTTCTATCTAGTTATTGGTTCCTTCACTTTCGCAAGGCTTCTACGCTATTTGGAGACGTTTGGAGGCAAATGAATCTAGAAGCGGCGCTAAAACATAGGTTAAACAGTTGGCAGGTCAGAAGCATATATGAGATTTTCGGCTTTTAATTTTATGTTACTAAACAAGTTTCGCATACCTTAGCAACCGGCACCACCGACAGCAGTGCGGACAGATTCATTGCTGGAGGATCACGGAGAGTAGCGGGGTTCGAAGCATGTGCGGAACTTGCGTCATTCAATGCAGCACTGCAGGCTATGCACACTTGGCTGCTGGAGAAGCTGGAGGCAGCCTAATGCAAACATGCTGCCTCATCTGCCGCCATTTGGACTGCCTCGGTGGTCGCGGAAGTAGAGTTAGAGGGAATGGATGGCCGAACTCAGGCCATCGCCACAGAATTTGAGACGAGGGCGGCTGAGTTCCTAGTATGACTACTGTCTTCTGTTCCCTATTTTTGTAGGCTTTTTTGTTCTCCTAATTACCCATTCATCATGCTCAACCCTCAGCCACTTAATATCATTTCATCCCTTTTCCACATACCCACCCATTATATCTCCCATACTTCCTATTTCCTTTCATTCAATAACTTGCATGCGTTTGTCAACTCACCAATCTGCTTCATCCGCTGGATACTTTTGATTTTGATTAATCTTTCTTTCCGATCAAATGATTAAGTGGGGTTTGTTTTGCATTTATCGACAATTCTCTTGGTCTTGACGTGTGTTTTGAGATTGTCTTAAGGATTCTTCCATTGGAAGCAACGGTCTACGTGCAGAGGCTGGAAGAGGTTGATATGTTATAGGTATGCGCAACTTCTACTAACCCAGTTGTACCTGATCCACTTGCCTAGTCCCTTGGAACTGCAAATGAGTTCGTCCTCCTCCACTGTACCTTCGTTGGGTGGGTCGTCGATGCGTGAAATAGATGTGCGCTCTGCCCGAAGACTGCTCTTTTTCGACTTCTTGGGGGCTGGAAAAGGCTGAAGGCGCTACGTTGCTCCTATCAAGAAACTCGTGTCCTTTAAATGTGCTTTGTAGGCCAAAGACAGGAAAAAAATTTGGTCCGATTGTGGACTAACGTGGTCACTTCCTAGAGCCTGGGACGCTCATGTCTTAGATATTTCGACCATGCCATCCCATATCTAATTTCAGCTTATAATAAAGTTGTCCAGAAGCAACCGACCTTCTCCTAGTAAGGGTAGAAGAAGGGAAAAGTCGTCTATACTGGTGGCAGCGTTGGCAGACCTTCTTTACTTCAAAATAGGCATGAACTTTGGAGAGTGGGAGGAAGTCGTAAAGTTAAACATCCGCTTATATCCACAGTGGCAGCGAATCTCGCTAATCCCCAGGCTCTTTGACAAGCGCTTTTATCAGTAGCGATTGAATCAGGGGGTCTCTACTGACTCCGGCCTTGACCAGTGCTGCAAGGTGTTGGCTCAACTTGTCATTGACCAGCGAGAGCAGTCGCTAGTTAAAGAATTTTTCCATCGCGGTCGAAGGCCAGGTGACGATGATGATGCGTAAGCTAGGACCCTGCAACTCCTAGCAGAACGGGCTTTTAGGGATAGCCCAGTAGAGAGTGACTAACTGGGTGGCCGTTCAGTTCAGAGCGGAAATCCGAATGTGATGTAACATTAGGAAAGCGCCGAATAATATAAGCTATGCCTGCAGGGACGATCCATGCCTAGATTTGAAGAAGTTATGATATTTGTGAAGAATGGGTAAGAAACGTTGTTGCTTTACCCTTTTAAAAATGGGGTGGAATGCAAAAAGTTTAAAAAGCTTGCTATATCTGTATGCATGCGTGCAACTAGTGATTTACTTGTATTCTAATTTTTAAAAACATAATCATTTGGCCGTACGTCGTAAATGGAATGTGCCGCGTACTGTTTAATATAAAAAGTAGATACATATAATGCTTGCAAATTCTAAGACATAGGTCTACTCTAGATCGTATATTCTGTTAAGCGAAGCATGTCTTTAAGTTAATCCATTCGCTTAGCATTCCCAAGGTCATTGGCGGTAACTGCTTTCCACCTCGTCGGTAAATAGGATCACTTGCGGCACCAAAACATCATGAATTTTGGCGAAATGGTTCGTATTTTTTTCAAAAACATATCTTAATTACTAGGAAGCGCTTCATGGAAACGGCATTGTTGGTCTTCAGATCCACAAGAATGTGTCACCTCTGGCTGGTGCATAGCTTACCATGCATGGGCTCTTCAGTGATGGATTTGGAATCAGGATCTCGTTTATAGTATTAGTTCGCGCATAACTCAGGTAAAAATGAGCTGTATTTCGGGGTTTATTATCATGCTTCTCATGCGTAAATTAGCAGTAGCCAAACATGAAACATCTCGATTTTGCTCTTTAGACCCGAAAGCTTAATTAATAATGCGCGGCAAACTTGCTAATTGCTAATTTCTGCAACAAAATACCGATAAAATACATCTAAAATACTGGCCAATCAAAATTACTTAGCAGCTTTGAGAAAAACATTTAATCACTAACGAGCTACTCACTCTGTTTCACCACCGTAAAAAAGATCTGAATAAAATTGGATTTTGACATATGGTTTATATCACTGCGTGCATAGGACAGCACACATGTGAAACAATAGCAAATCAGCTAAAGCACTGTGCGTTTTGTGTTTTTCCCGTTTTGGTTTATAACTGACCCTAATAAGATACCGCCTGATGGCTTTTTAGGGTGCCGAGAAGGCGAGTCTCCTGTTAAACTGCAGCATCATGTCTTGTTGCTGTGCAAAGTGTGTTATGATGAAAAAGCAGTGGATGCGTGTTAAACAAACTGCGTCACATCTTTTGCTCTAATCTAGAAATAATTAAGATTGTGCATCAAATTTTAGGTTACTTCCGCACCTGTGAAGTGCAGTTCAAAAGTAAAACATTTGATATTGAGAAATGACCACAGTGTAGTATGAATGAATTCGATGGGCAAACCAAGATAACATGAGCGCATAGCTGTGATCCACTTTCCAGCTCTTCGACGGTTTTTTTAGTCTCATGCTTAGCTGTTTTTTGGAGTCCTGGTGACTATGAGATTTCCCGTGTTATAAAATAAAATTTGGACATAACTGATGATTAAGAACCTGTTTTGGAAGAGCAGGCTCAAATAGCACAAGTATATGATCTGCACCGTATTTTGCTCGTCTGAAATTTGAATTGATCATTTAGCAATATCTTACCCTAGCCCCCGTGGTAAATTTACGAAAATTGAGGTTTTGCTAATGATAAAAGTGCCAAGTTTGGTACAGGAGATTGATAATGCAACCTGATGGGACTGGAAGAGTGATGAAAACGATACCAATGGTGGTGATGATGACAGAGGTGAATAAGTCTAATCTATTCGCTTAGCTATTGATTCATCTATAATAATAATTTGGTTGAAAAGTTGGCAATACATTGGAGGCTGACGTATCACAGGTCGGGACCTATAAGTATTGTTGATTTTAATTGCACATATGTGACAATCAACGTGTGTGCATAAATTTTTCAAGCAAATAGTTGAGGATCGGAATACAAATTACAAATTTGCTTTTAATAATTCATCAAATGCAGAAGTCTTTGTTGATTTTGTTCTACACTTACCTAATCTTGATGTTTACCTTTGTATTCATTTAACATGTTCTTTATAGCGTGTTCTCAAAAGAAAATTTTAGGAGCAAAGTAAGTAACTTATCCAAAATATTATAGATTACGAATCGAACTTTAGGCGCCGTTAAAATGCCGCCTGTACGATAGCAATGGCATGAAAAATTCGTCGAATTCTTATGAGGCGATCAGTCGACGAAGTCTCATAGGAAGCTTTATTTGGGACAAATGCAGACCAATGAAAGCAAATGACAAGTGCTTGCATTGGCGAAAGCTGCTATTTATCTATTCATTTATGCATTTCTGCCTTTATTTTTTATTCCTCTTTTGCCTAGCTAAAAGTTAACCTCCAGGATGTAAACTAATGTTTGAAAACAAACCTTTATAAGCACCAGATCGCTGTGAGACACCAATCGTTCTTTGTCATAATCAGCTTATGCTACTACTGCTCTATACTCGTTTCATTTACTCACTTGGTTAACGTATGCAAGGCCACAGTAGCCGTCCAGCAGTCCTTGCGAATCGATTAGCGCAACTTTTTGGTGTATTTACCAATTGCATGCTTAGGCGTCTAAAATTTGTGCACTCGAACTTTGGAGCATTGCATAACATAGGTAAAAACAATAATAATAGCGATTCTGTCCCATTCCAGCCATCAATGAGGATCTCTTTTATTTTGTCGAGGAGTCCACGGAGTAAAAAGTAGCGCATTTTTTGTAGAGCCCTTGCTGGGGTGGGACAATTCCTCCTTGAGATGCAATATTTGCTAGTATAAACATCGCAAAAGGCAACAGGCTAGGAAAAGTTGCTCTTGAACTAGTCGTAGTTGCAATTGCAGATGAACCTACCAACCATTGGCAGAAAGGTTGGTTGTTTAAAAAGTGAAGTAGAGGATTCGTGAAAGGAGAAGAGTTTATGTACCGAATAAAAAGCTTAAGTGTTTTAGGCTTGAGCGGTAAAAGCGGATACGTAAGGCTGGGGAATATAAGAAAGGAAAGTAGATGAGCGTAAATTGAGCAGTGCATTTTTTTAAGAAAAATGGACAAATTAATGGAGTAAAAACCATTCTTTTTCTTCAGACCATTGTGTTTCCTTCTTATCAATGCCATTATGCAAATAATTTACCCAATTCACTCTCGCTTTTGCTTTCTTTCCCTTCCTAATTATTACCCTTCCGTGTTACCATCTTCACTCTACTTCTCATTTTCTCTTCACTGATCCTTCGTAGCTAAAAATTTGTCTTTTTGGTAGTAATACAAGGATACTGCGATTATGCGTAAACTTGATGCACCACAGGAAATTCTTAGGTGTTTCTTTTCCCCTCCTTTGCTTACTTGCCCATTTAAATAGCCGTTAATAGTGAAGCAAGCTTATTTCAAAACCTCTAATTAATTCATCCAGTTGTGCCATAGAATATGCAGCATTAGAGGCAGAACTTGTCACAAAATGAGGCAACAGCCTCGAGATATCCATTCGACGTCACTTTTCAATGCTTGGCGGGAACAATGGCTGAATATATTTAGGAGCGAAGTCTAAGCACACATTACTCATGAAGTCCATAAGGTCTTAATCATTTCTTTGCCATGCTTCAGCAGTTGAACACTCAAATGCACGCGAATTTTAGCCTATCTTGAATCCGCCAGTTGATGAGCCAGCTGCACCGCCTTCTTGCCATCTAAATCCGACTAACTCTGTACAAAATTTCCAGCAATGAGGTCAATCTAGCAACAAGGTAGGTCTGTTAGGCATTAATGAGAATTCTCATTACAGCTTCTAATCATAACTGCATTCCGTAGAGTTGCCTTTTTCAACTGGCATTTTTGCCCACTTCAGTGCTGCCTGGAATAGTGGTCATACAAAGAATTCCTACCTTAGAGCGCTTTGTGCACTAAGTGGTAAAAGTCACGACCACAACCACATCCAAGTACAGATTAACGGTTTTGGATGGAGGTTGAGTCTCTCCTGGCCTAAATACTATCATTGTCATAATTTGTGGACATGGACTTACGTGTTCCACTAATTTCGACCACTCACCTTGCCTCCCGCGAAATCGTTTTACCACCATTCACTTATTCGTCACTGCCCCAATTTCGGTTTGTTATCTGGTTAGATTCGGTCTACTTTTCATCAACCGCCTGTGTCGTCTCCTCTCAGCCCCCCTCTATACCACCATCTTCCGACTCTATCGATCAAAATGTCAATGGAGCAAAAGAGACAGCATAGCTGAGAGTAGAGAGAAGTTACCCCACAACTTTCTCAGACTCCGCTCCCTCTTGTCCTCTCCCTCCTTTCCTCATTCGCATGCGTCGTTTTAGCGCCGTCACAACTGGTATCCCATTGTGTTTTACTTATAAAGGTAAATTCATGGGTAGCGACTGTATGTGTGTCGCTTATGGAAACGCATTCCTTTCACAAAGTTGATTCCTACATACGTCATTTGAGCAGATGGTCACGAAAGTAGGTGCATGAAGAAATACAAGAACAAACGAAAGAAGGAGGGGAGAATATAAGGAACATAGTGCCGCAGAACTGTGTGGAGACATTTAACAATGAGTTTTCCTCATCCTCTTTTCCACTTTATTATTGTAGACGTCTCATCTTTGCCCCTCACCCAACTAGTCCTTCGTCCCTTTTGGGTAACCAACCATGTTACTTCCTCTCCACCAGAAGGGGAACCATCGAGTCATTATTCCCCCCCGGTGCAAGGCAACAATTGGCTTCGAACACATCTTTGCTAGCTGCACAGCAATCATTAGGGAGTGGCTCGCTAATTTTTTAGTTCCGGTCTCGCATTGCCCTAATCGTTCCCAAACGTCCAATAATCATTTGCCACAAAAAGAAGCAGGAGGAGTACAAAGGTGCGGAAAGGCAGTCTCGATACGGCAGTGTATTTAATTCAAAATACATTAGCATCGGTGGTCATTCTTATTCCCTCACCTCCTTTACATGCGATATAATGCAAGAAATTCAACTAAAATGAAGAGGCACAAACCCAAATGAATTCCACTCCTGCGAAACCGTCTACAAGGGATGCTGTCTAAAGCCCACACCAGACGGCGCTAAAAGACGCCACGTGGCACGCGCCGCTAATCGGTATACACGTGTCAGATTAGAACTGCTCCTATTACTCATTTTGCTTCGCCACGTTGTTGTCCCTACCATTCAGTTATTTGTCGGTGCCCTCCTCCTGATATATTTACCCTCGCCTTTAATCTTTTTTTCATTCGCCACTTCCGTCACTCCCACAGACGTCAGAGGGCCAAAATGGATAAATATCGTGAAAATTAGGGGTAAGTTGTGCTACCGGCCCCTCATCCTTTCTTCTACAGGCATGTCGTTCACAAAAAATATCTTCCATCGAGCCCAGTCTGCCATATTTTCCGCAGTCACATGGCTAGGCAAGTGAATGTGTGGATGAATTTAGGAAAAAATGGAGAAAAGGGGGAAAAACTAGTCATCCTACGGTGCCCACTTTTAATCTGCCTTTCTTCTTTCTCAACTTCTCTCATTCCATGCCTACGGCTTCTCACCTCTTGACCTCCATTTCAAGCTTTCCTTTGTCTTTCCCAACGGAATATTCATGTTTCTTTGCTCCCATGGAAGAAATTGCATGCACTAATTTCTGTCTTTATTAAATCAAGGCAATAATTCGTCCAAGCTTAGAATTAAAAATGCGCTTTCGAAACGAACATTTGTCACCTTAACAGCAAACCTCCTGTGTGAGTTACGGAGTTCTCTAGCCGATTTCTACCCTACTTTACGACTTCTCTGCCGTTCTTACTTTTTATATCCCAAATGTGGACTTAAAATCACTAAATGAGAAGCGGCACCATGAGACCTTCTTAAACGTAGCAGCACAGTACGCAAGACTGGGATTGACTGGATCTGACTAGATCGGTCCACATTGAGAACAGACTGGCTTAGTCACCTAGGCTAGATTATGACAGACTTGGATAAAATAGGGAAGAAGGTGGTGGTCAAGGCTATTTGACCTATCTTTCATGCCGCATCCTTAAAGGCGCCTTAAACATTGCCAATGAATTCAACCCCTGCAAATCCATGCCATGTGAACTGAGGTGAGATTTTTCTTTCCCGCAGTTATTAAAGATCAAGGCACACACACATGTAAGAAGTAGGCCTGATGACATCTTTAAAATGGATTGAAAATTGTTTTCCCTTCTATTGCCGCACATCAGTCCATCTTTGCTGAGCGTCTTCTTCGTTTTCCATTAAGCCTAATAGGCTTCCTATTATTGCACATCACATTTTAACTTGCGGTATGCTCCCTACGCGTTTAACTCAACCGGAAAAGGGGAGTGAGTACACCCTACATTACATTTCATTGCTTTTATTTTTCAACTTTGTTGACACGCTTCTCTCACATTCCCCTCCTTTGAATCCAGATAATATTGCCGTGCCTGCTACTTCTACTCCATCATCTGCCAGCGCCCTCCTTGTGAGCCTCTTCGCCTCCTCATTAGCCCCACCCGTGATTATGGCATGATTTAATGATACGATGACTTATAACCCAGGCCATGCTAGTATCAATTTCATCTACTACTCCTCCCTCTTTTACCTCTTCGCGAGCGAAGATGAGCACGTTGCTCCTATTTCTCACTTTGTGATTTGCAGACCGGTGAAAATCCTACCTGCCCACTTTACTGCTTAGTTCTTTTATTCCTCGTGTTTAGAATGCTTTTACCTGACGCCTCACAGCAAAGTGCTAGAATGTGGATCCCGCTTCAAACCGCTTGCTTGTTCCTATTATGCAACCGCGCCTGTCTGTCTGTTTACCCAAGTTTGTGTGCATGTTTCTGTTCACTTTTATTTCCATCCTTTTAAGGAGTCGCCTTAATTGGTAGGAACATGCGAGTGTGCATATCCTCTCCTCCCAACTTGTCTTTTTAGCCGACCAAATTAACAGTTCCGTTCTGAATAAAGTAGGACCTCTATCGGTTGGATGCCCATTTGGCCTCAGCTCATTGCTCACCTATCAGCTTACTTCACTACCTTTTGTTACATTTTTCCTTCACACGGTCTCTCAATTGCCTGTGCTATTTTAAGCTGAAGTAGACACGTCCAATGGAACTGGCGAAAATCTCATGTCATGTAAGGACAATTTGTTTTCTGCGGGGCACAATATGGGTGAGCGTATGGAACGCAGTAGGAGACAAAGAAGGCACTCACTGACGATGCGTTTATATGGGGCATGGGAAGAGAGGCGTAGACAGGAGGGATTCTCTCCACTCATTTCAAAGATGTCATCAGACCCACACCTTATGTGTCTCCCTTGATCCCTAATATCTGCGAGAAAGAAAGATGATCTCAAATTTACATGGCATGGATTTCTGTAAAGCTGACTATTTGGAGACTAAGGCTGACTCCAATGGAAACATACAAGGCGCCTATGGGGATAGAGCATATATAATAGACAAGGAATCGGTAACCCACCACTAAAGATTGCTTTTGAGATAACTAAGGTGTATTTATAATGTGCTTTCCTAATCCTATGCTTGAAATAAATATTGTTTTGCATTGCGAAAGGAAATGATGGTCTATGCAAGGCAGCATGAATGGTCAGCTGAAGGAGACAGAGGAAGGGTTAAGATAGAGGCAAAGAGATGAGGAGCTGCTGGATTGAAGGGATTTAGGACATAGTTGGACAAAAGAGGATTGCGAATGGACACTGTAGGGTGACTTCGCACAGTGCTGTGGTGCAGCGTTTTTTACTCCTTCCCTCCTTCCTGCCACATTGTCCTATACTTACTCAGCTGTCCACTCACCTAAATCTGTGGTTACACCTTGGGGAAATTGTCTTAAGGAAGAAATTTTAATTTGTTTTAGCTAACGCACTCGAAGAGGCTAGTCATGGTTCACTTTCCATGTGTGTGCACCGGATCCCAGTTGTGGTGATATTGAATTGGTCCTCGAAAATGAAATCGGGTAGGAGAGAGAAGACAGCACAGGCGGAGGAGGGGGTGCTGACATCAATGACATACCCCTAATTTGGCTCTATCAACGTATCTAAGACAGGGGAGTGAATGATGTAGAGTAACGAGGAGATGGAGAGGGTTGCGACAGAAGTGCTAACGAATAACTGAGTGGCAAAACAACAGCGCGGTGAAGTGAGATTAATAATTGCTGAAGATACAACACTTAGAAAAGTATGGCTGATGGTATGTTCTGTGATTAACCAATTCCAATCTGACACGAGTAAATCAATTAGTAGCAAGTGTCTCGCAGTGGCCCTCAGTGCCCTCTGGTGTGCGCTTTTGCAGCATCCCCTTTAGGTCATTATGCGAGAGCAGGCATAACTTGTCTTCGAAATTTTTTACCTTGGCCAAATATAGTGCACCTTGTGCATTCTAAGGAGGTAGAAGAGAATGGGAAGAATCACCAATGCTAATGTGCTTTCGCTCACATACGCTGCTCTCTTGTTGATAGAGGTCCTTGTCTTTTGCCCTTGATGATTTCCTTTTGCAAGAACGTCTATCAGAGATTTAGGAACAGCAAGGGCAGTGTGAGATATGATCCACTAGAGACACTAGCGATCACTCTTTGCAATTGCTATGGAGCGAGCAAAGGTGCCAAGACCAATTGTAGCCTTTCACCAGGGAGTACAGTGGCAGTGATTGTACCTTCGCCGGTGGAGAGGGGGCATCATGATTGTTCGGCTATAACAGACAAATAAATAGTTGAGTAAGAGACAAATTCGAGATGCCTACAGAGGATAAGCAAAGCAAAGAATGAGGAAAGTCCACAGTCGAATGCATTTGCACAGTGCTGAGGCACTGCGTTGCTTGTACTCAGCCAAGAATTCCAGCTAATCATGCAAGAACCGACTTTTAAAAGGAACAAGAGTTTTAGAGGGCGGCAAAATTAAGGGCGCTATCAAAAGTCTTACCTCGTTAAGTAAGATGAAAACGATGTGCAAAAGAGTTGTCTGGCCTGTTAAGAGGTTTAGCCGCAAAATCAGAGCGAGAGGGGTGGAATCTTTCGGCTAAAATGTGATGTGCCACCCAGCACAGAGTTTGCCGCATGAAATGGCTAATGCATCGCTGCAACTTATAAGATTGTTCGAACATCGGTACCAATGATAACTGAATGCTTCTCTAATATTATTGAAGACCCGCGTCAACAATCATTGATAGGGACTCAAATTCATAAATGTCATAACAACAGAGCCTGAAAGAAATCGATGGCCAGAAGACGTGAGTGATAAAATTCAATTTATCTACTCTACAAGAACGACCATGCCAACTTCTACTTCCTTGTCATTAGGCACCTCATGCGATACCCACGTACATGTAGCCATAGGGTCTAGCGTCCTGCTGCCTGTGTGCGCACTTTGGTGACCATGAGTTTGAGTCGTATCATCCAGATGAAATCGAGAAAATCTCACCACTATACCATCACAGAGACAGTTTAACATAGTTCTATACCAGTGCAATTCCTGCTAATCTGCTCTGTTTCAACACCCTGCGATATGCTATGCTGTGTTACGCTGCACCACATCACAGTATCGCGTGCATACACCCACATTTATCGCAGCCTCCTCTTTCCTCTCTCAGCATCCATATCTATCTCTACCTCCGCTACCTCACTGCTTACGCGTCAACCAGTTACTTAGTAATCATTCGAGCACACATACATGCCGCGACTTGATGTGACTATTTAAGCCCAAATCGGTGATTTGTCATGTTGCTTGCACCAACCTGCTGAAGGACATACGCTAAGTTAGAAGATGCAAACATTGTAAGCGGGGTGGCGCAATGGTAGCGCACTGGGTTTACAACCCAGAGGTCCGTGGATCAAAACCACGCCCTGCGAGTTAATCGTTTACTTATTCACATGGTCGAGTATAGCTTCTTCTCGCATCGACGCCTCGTTTACCTGGCTTGCCAAAGCGATTCACCAAGTGTTCACCTGCCACTTCAATTTACTTCTCTATTTTTTCTATTCATGCGTTTGTATTCATACATTTTTGTGATTGCATACAGTGGCACAGGATGCACTACTAAGTTGTTCTTTGAAGGCCAAGCAAAGCCGAATTGCGAAAGCTAAATAGGAGTAAGCATAGTGCGTCATGATATCCTCATCAGTAAACTCAATGCTAAGAAAATGTTAAGTTAACATCAAAATGTAATAAGCGGCTTTCCGGACCGCATGATTTTACACATTTCAAAGCATTGAAAATTGGGCCTAAGCATACAAGACCAATAAGGGTAATCTTTGAAGGAATTGCAAAGAATAGGACAAACCTTTTGCCCTTTTTCTTAATAGAGGCGCAATTAACTTCACCAATGTACTGTCATCAATGCTTTACCGCAACGACAAAGTGCATTTGACAAGGCGAATTCGCTGCTGTAGCTTGAGAGTACTACACAGATTTTATCATTTGACACCTCATAAATGTGCATCTCTCACTAAAGCGGTTAGCGTAATAAGGAAAAACTTCCACCACACTCATTCAAAAGTGAAGGGTTGCAGACCTGCTTGATGTAAGGTTATCCAAAGTTCATTGAGTAAAAGCACCCTGATTGGAGCGTCATTTCAAACATGAATCCATTCTCCCAAATGCTTCACATTTGATTGCAGTTTTAAAGGAGCTAAATTCAAGCAATGATGAGTAACTAGACGAATTTAGCAGCGTTGGCAAGGATCCACTGCTCTTTCATGACAATGGGGCTAGTATTTAGAGGGCTCTTTTAATGCCATTTCTTAGGGTACGCAGAATACATCACTTGATATGCGCTGCAATAGCTTATTCAGACTAGTGCAAATCGCTGGCGACACAAAAGTTGAGCAACGATGCAATGACTTCTGCAAACTCAAAAGAGTCTGTGTTTAAAGAGAAAGCAAGCGCAGATATAAGTAAAACGCCAAAGCATTTTCACGCTATACGTTTCTTTACTTCAAAATGGCTCAATCATTCATCCACACCTCACAACGGTAAAAAAACATACTTTGTCGGTAAAGATAACATTGCTGACGCTTGCTTGTGCTTACTACAAAATCTTATGGCGTGGAGGTTAGTGTTGTTCTCGAGCTGTAAGAATCGTTATCAAGAGATGCACTGCGGTAGGCATCGATGAATCATGCAACGCAAAAAGAAATCATAGAAAATCGAAATCGCAGGTTATTGCTGAAAATTGTAAGTAGTGCAAATAAGAATTGCGCACAAAATGTCGCTACATGATGGGATAAGGTTAAAATCGGTCTTGCATTAAAAGCAAGTCAGTCTATGGAGGATATAGTTACGTTTCGAGGTATGGCCTTTCTAACCATGCGAAGGGTAGCTTAGCCCTTCTGTACGGTACTAAGCAGCGCGCTCTTGCATACTGCTTCAACATTCGACGCCAATGTGGATGCGGTCCACAACGTTTACGTGCCTCTTACGGGAACGCGTTAGAGTCTGCTCGTCTGACAGGTGTGCTGATAATCAACACCAATGGGATCACTACATAAAGTAGGAAGTTTGCGGCTGTATAGAGTCGTTCGCGGTACCCGAGCAACTAACTTGTTGCGTCCCAAGGCTTAACTGAGAGGCTGCGCAGTCAAAAAGTTACTTATCACATGGTCGGACATAACGGTAAAGCCCAAACTAAAGGTCTCAGCTATTTATTGGCGTCCTGTGCCACTACATGCAATCACAAAAATGCATGAACACAAACGCATGAATAGTGCCTAGTTGGTGGACACGCTAAGTGAGCGCATGCCAGTATGCTGGCAGACCCTGATGCCTGGTCAGCGGAACAAAAAGAATAGAGAAGTAAATTGAAGTGGCAGGTGAACACTTGGTGAATCGCTTTGGCAAGCCAGGTAAACGAGGCGTCGATGCGAGAAGAAGCCATACCCGACCATGTGAATAAGTAAACGATTAACTCGCAGGGCGTGGTTTTGATCCACGGACCTCTGGGTTGTAAACCCAGCGCGCTACCACTGCGCCACCCCGCTTGCAATGCTTGCTGAACACTAGCCCATCAATACGATATCGCGCCACTCCGAGCCACCCATGTTGCATCATAATTCATCACCCTATTTCCACCTTCATCAACCTTACCCAAACGCATGCACATATCCTTCAAGCACCAGACCCAAGAATGTGGTCACTGCAAAAGCATACGCAATCAACTTACTATGATAGACTCCATGGTCACGAAGGTGGGCATGCATCTAGGCTACTATGATTGTGTCCTTCTTCCACCACTATGTCATGCGTCTTTAGCCTGTGATGCAAGTCGCAGTTGCGAGACATCCGTAGTTGATCAACAAAGCAATTTGCCCTGGCCCTGTCGTCTATTTGCCTTGAGCCTCCTCATTACTTTAGATTATCACCTTCCATTTTCTATCGTGCATTGTTTTCACGTACTTTCTTCGATCCTACTTTCAGTTGCTATTACGGTAGCAAAATAATATTGTTAGTGCTATTTAAAAATTTTGCAGTGATGTAGAGGAGTTCGTATCGGTGGCCACAGAAAGAGCGCCTATATGGTGTGATGTACCCCTCCCAGTCCTGTTGACAGGAGCCGGAACTAATGCCGTAAAATGGATTCAGTTCATCGATACGAAGTGCTGATGTCCACCAGTTGTGACCAAAAGCCTGCACTCTAATGTGCGTGTTGATGTCCCATTTCCAG
>JADWOT020001255.1:0-30000 GCA_036345935.2 Taenia hydatigena | reverse complement strand
CTGGAACGATGGCCGCAGCTGGAGCATTTATATGGCTTATAACGCTCCTCGCAGCTAATTAATTCCATGCTGCACCGAGAGAACTTAATGGAGCTTCGTTTGGTCGGTGGAGGATTGACCTGTGAAGACGAGACCTGACTAACCTTTGGGAGACCTTTTTAAATATCCGCTTTGCACAACAAGTTCAGCGGTTTATCTGTACTCCTGCACGGCTGGGTGTGCTGATACTGTTGTCCTTCAGGGCGCTGTGGTAAGAGGGCCGTCATAGGGCTTGTCACCTCTTGTGTCATAATTAGCAGCTCCTCCTACTACCACGACTATACCAAGATCTGCAATAAAGTTGCCCCTTCAGCCCAATCTAGGGCCACTGGTCTATAAATCAGCGCAGATTGCATAAAAGAAATGGACCAGCTGTGTCCACCGTTGGTGAGTTTTTTCTCTCTTCCAGTAACCGATTTTACAATGTCGAACACAGACGATTTGTACCGAAGCGTCAATGGCAGATCGGCACCACCGTCTGGTGAGTTGGTCGACTGCCTTACCCTCCCCCCCCCTAGTAATAATCATATTCCGCGCCATTAGTATTAATCCCTCTTCTTCCCCTGGAAGGAAGAAGGGGAGTTAGTGGAGAAGGGTTGCCGGGGGGAGGGTAGCTCTACTAATGATCTTCTGCTGTGCATATTCATGAGAACGGAAAGCCATTTTTGCATTGCATCATGCATCCGTATTTGGGGGAAGAGGAACATAATAATGGATCGTTGTCCGGTTTCCCGATAAGTGGATCCTTTTCAACGATAGTTCAGAGGGCTTTTGGGTGGAACTTTCTTAGCCTAGAAAGGTCTGCACACGCAAAGGCGTGAACAGTTCGGGTGGTATTTCTGTGAAGCCAAACTGTTCTCGCCGTCCATGTTGATGGTTCGTGTCCGTGTATGAGTTAACTGGTATGTAGCAGCAGCGGCAGACATGCATGATAGGGTGTGAGGCGATGAGGATGGGGAAGTGGGAGGTAGTACAGTGGATGGGCAATGCCAATCCTCATTGGAAAGAAGCTTAATGGCTGTATGACGCACAGCTATGCCCGTGCCTCACCCTCACCCCTGATTTCCTGCCCACATCTCCTTTTCTACGTGTGCAGAACCACAGCAATGTATGGGTCATACTCCCTCGATGTCTTACTATGGATGGGGCACCTGCTCTGACCCCACCCTGCTAGCTTCTACACTCCCTCGTTCGCTCTCACGTGCGTATACGTGTGAGTGTGCTGTGTGCGTCATCTCGGTCTGTGTGTGCTTTCGAGCTGAAAGGTAAGCAGGCAGGCAGTCAGAGAAGACAGAGAAGACATGCATATCTGAAAATGTGAATTTGCATGAAAGTGTGGCTTGCGGTTAATGGGAGTTGCTAGATTCGTACTTGTAGTTTTTTGTTTGTTGAAACTCATGGTTTCGGTCAAGGTCACAGGGGTGATCGTAATGCCCTAGCTGCGTGGGCTGGCCTCCGGGCTATGCCGGCAGCCTATCTCCCTCTGTCCGCTGAATATAGATATTCTACCCTAGCATTCTGCCTTCGTTTGCCTTCGAGGGAGTCTCGGGACGCTACAGTGCGTGCTTAGTCAGGGCGATTATTTTACAGTATGACGGTGATCTTAAATTATCACGGCTTTTGAGGATCAATTTTCGCTGGATGCGCGTTTTATGCTTGAGAAAGAAGACGACAGCCGAATTGATGGACTAACCACTAAAGGGTAATTATATTCCAGACAATAAGAGGTAACATTGAAGATCTATAACAATTATTGTACGAAAACACAAATTATGACGAGGAAAACATGAGTTTGCTCTTTTAAGCTGTAACTGTATGTATGTTGGGAAAGACTAGCGTGGTTACATGCAAGGGACCGTTCAGCAGACAGCACCTTGGAGAACTTCCCATTTTGTAAAATCATTAACCTCTTCATGGGGTTAAGAAGCAAAGAATAGGAATATTTGTCGCTGAGTATGAGTCTTAAAAGATACGAAGTAGTCCAGACTCCAAAGTGCCACAACGCTCCGTAAACTTCGTGGGACATAGGGTTTGGTCAGATTAAATAGCAGTTCTCTAAGACCGCACAAAACAAGCGAGACCTGGACCAACGCCAACTAACCAAACAGAGCTCTGCAGTTTCCTTACTTTGACAAATTACTACAAGCGTTTCGCTAAAGACTTGGCTAAGGTTGCTTGTCGCTGCGAAAAGTGACTAAGAAGCTGGTAAAGAAGGTGTTTTACGTAGGCGAATGAGCATGTTGAAGCAAAGCACAGAGGCAGGTGATGTGTGCCTCCTCAGGAAACCATCTCGCAATTCGTGTCACCGACCCAGTCATAAGGGATTAATCATACACCTAACCACCACGCACACTCGCATGCGCTTTTCACCGCCTCCCGCCCAATCTCTCTGTGAACTCCCAACTTCCACTACATAGTTCAGAAGACGTCAAAGGGCCAACGCAGATAGGAATCGTAACTTATGCCACCACCCTCCCCTCTTTCACTACTTCATCTTAACCGTCTCCTCCTCACTAACCTCATTCACGTGCGTCGTCAGTCAAGTATTGTCGCAACTAGTGCATTCCACTTATCAAAGTAAAACATGAAGAGCGTCTTCGAGTTTGTCGATTGAGAGGAACTTATATTCCTTCCACAAAGTCCATTTGTACATACTTTACTCGAGTACATGATCGGGGAAATGGGTAAACGAGGGCATCCAGGAGAATGTGGAAGAAAGAGAACAGGGAATGAGGAACGCAGTGCAACAGCACAGTGTAGGAACATACGACAATGGCCTTACTTCATCCTCTCCTCTACTTCCTCTCTTCTGTGAACGTCTCATCTTCGCCTCTCATCCAACTATTCTTTCGTGGCTTTCAGCTTAACAATCATGTTCCTTCCTCTCTACTGGAGAGGTGCAATCACCGCCATTGTCCTCCCTGCTGCAACACACCAATTGACCTAGGTTTGCGATTAGAAATAAGCAGCAAAAGCACATCTTCACGAGCTCCATGTCAATCGATGGGAGTTATTCGCCACTGCCTTCACTAGATTCATATCTCGTGTTGCCCCAAATGCTCGAAAGTCGTCTTTCCAAAAGGAAACAACAGAGATAAAAAGCTGAAGGAAAGAAGATCAGACAAGGCAGCGCATTTAATTCAAAACACATTGGTATTGGTGGTCCGTCTCATCCTCATCCACCGCCTTTGCATGCGCATGATGCAGAGAAATCGACCAAGGTAAAAGGACAAGAAGGCAAGTGATGTCTGCTCCCACAAAACTATCCACAACGAGTGCCTCCTAAGTCCAACATCAGAAGGCGCTGAGACACCACGCGACAACACGTGCCGCTAATCGATTCACACGTGTGGAATTCGAAATGGTCCATCGCACAACAGCGTCGAACATGACTGTCAACGTGTTGTCTCGTCTACTGCTACTCATAGTTCTTCGTGGATTCGTCCCGTTAATTCAGTTGGCCATCAATGCCTCCCCTCCGCTTCGTTTTATCATCCTATTCGGTCTCCTGTTGTTTTTTTACGTTTGTCACCTCCCTCGCCATCACGGTATCAGTTCCAACCGCCCGGACCTCCATTCCGAGAAACTCAAAAGGCCGAAACAGATACCTACAGTAGAAATTAGGGGTAAGTTATGCCACCAGTTCCTCCTCCTCGCCTCTCCTCCCCTCGTGCCAACTTTTTCCATCCTCCTCCCCCTCCTCCTCATTATTTCATTTGCGTGCGTCATTTCATTTTCATCAAATCTGATATCCAGTGTCAACCACATGGATAGGAAAACTATCTTTAGCCTCTTCGAGTGTGCTACTGAAAAGTCGTAATTCCTAGCAATAGGTCTATTTCTTCAAGTTTTACTCATTCAGATGGCTAGATGAGTGGGTAGGTGAATCAGTTTCGGAGTAGACAGGAGAAAGAGACCGAGAAATGCCGAATACTGCACCACAGCACTGTGCATAGTCAACTTACGGCGGCCATTTTCAATCCCCTTTTATCCTTCTCCACCCTGTCCCATTTCATGCCCTCGGCTTCTCATCTCTCTGCCCCTCTCTCAATCACTCCTTTGTCTCTTTCAGACGTACACTCGCACTGCTTAGCAATGCAACGAAATAATTCTGCCAGGCAGAGGCCTAGACAAAGGCGTCAAACACGCAACGTCGTTAACGTAATAGTAATCTTTAGGGGTGAGTCGCCGATTTCTCTAATCAACTCATACCCTACACCACGCCTGCTGTACCACGCTTACTCTTCATGCCACTTCCATGCCCTTACATTCACCTAATGAGTAGCAGCATCAGCGAGAGACCTCTTGAGGTGGTAACAATAACTTGCTCAATATGTACATTCCACTGTAGAAGCACTGTAGCACGGTATGCAGGACCAGGCTTGACTAGATTGTACTGGGTCGCCACAGAGCAGACTAGTCACCTTGGCTGAATTATGACAGGCTTGCATAAAGCAGGAAAGGAGAGCATGGACAGGACTACCACGTCCATCTTGCCTACCGCTGGAGTCAACCTCACCAACACTCTACTTTGACCCACCTAATTCACCCACACAACTCCATACCATGTAACTTAAGGTCTTCTCTTTCTTTCTCGCAGACACTAGGGATCAAGGTACTCAGACTATAAGTAGGCCTGGCGACGTCTTCGGAATGGAGGCACCGCAGCTCTCTTCCCTACGTCCCCTTGCCCATGCCCCACTGCAACGCGCCTTCGGTGAGTGCCTCCGTTGTCTCCCACTACAACGTTCTATATGCTTCCAAGTATTGCACATTGCATGATGTCTCATTGTTTGTGCTCTGCGCATCCAATTCAACCGCAACAGAGGAGTTGGTACTCCCCTCATTTCATTCGTTTGTCTTTATTTTTCCAATTTAGTGGCACAAGAAAATGTCGCTTCTCTGCCTTCCTTACGCTGCGCTCGCCTTCCCCTTCTTCAAACCCAGCCCCAATTCGCCTCAGCCTCCTCATCCTCCTCCCACCTCATTGTCAGCCAACGCCCTCTTTGTAAGTCTCCTTCATCGCCCCACTAGTCTCACTCTTCATTATGACATGATTCAATAGTGCCAAGATTCGCAACCTACATCAGACTAGCATGGACGATTCTACATCTTACTCAGTCACGCTTTGCCTACAACAAAATCTCATTTCAGCGTGGCCTAGCCTGCATCGCCATTCATTCTCCATTCCTATCTTCCTTTCCGTCGTTGTAGTTTGTCCCACACCACTTCGCCTCAATTCTGTCTCCTACTCCTACTCCTCCTCCACCTACCCCCTCGAGAGCGAAGGTGAGCGCGTTGCTCCTACTTCCCACTTCGTAATTTGTAGACTCGCCCAACTCCCACCTCATCATCTCACTGCCCAATTCTTTTCTTCTCTCTTTAGAGGATTCCTCCACCTGGCGCTCTACATTAACGGGTAAGAATATGCGCTTCCTGCCTGCCTGTCTGTCTGTCTGTTTGGTTGCCCCAGTTTGTGTGTGTGCGTGTGTGTGTGTACCATTACCTATCTTTGTTTTCGTCCTTTTAGAAGGTCGCCTCCATCGGTCTCCCACCAAAACAGGTAGGAACGCCTGCGTGTGTATATGCCTGACTGTGTGCATTGAAGTGCGAAGACACATTCTTGTGAAGAATGCTATCTTTCTTCAAAAATTTGGGCATCTACAATATCTAGGCATTACTCGAAAGCTTACAAAAGAAAATGGTATTTGTTGACTCCCATGATCGCGATTTGTAATAGTACTAAGTACACGCCTTGTGCAAAACTTAAATTGGGTGGACAAAGCTTTGTCTATTAACTAGGCAGGAATGTATGATTTCCTATCTAGAAATGTTCTGCCATAAGTGGACAGTAGTGTATCGGACGTCATCGATAATTGGGGTCTTCAAGTATGGCAAGACAAACAATCAGCGCCACGACCCCTCTTGTTAAGAACCCGCAACAGGGACTAGGGCTGTTCGCTCCAACTTAGCACAATAGACCATTCGTCTTATAATGTCTACATCCAGCACTTCGCATAGCACACTTGCACGGAAATATGCTCGACAATCAGGGATGGGATAGTAGTTCCCTCCCATGGGAACGTTAAATTTAGATTTGCTGCACCTTTTCTGAATGGCGCATACAAGATAATCGATCTTCCTTAACCCATCCTTCGTCGCGTTCACAATGGCTGGAGTAGTGTTTGATGAGACACCTCCTGTGTGATCGCGAAGGGTTCGTTAAGTAGCTCATGCAAACCGAGAAGTCATTTACATTCTGTTCTTTCGGAATAATCTACTATTCTATCATCAAAAAGGTCAGCAGTGCAGGCATGTCTACGTGCGTAAGCGCAACGGATGCGCAATGACAAGTTCTTCTCTAAGCTGCCACTGGTGAATTCAATACTTAATCATCGTGTGGATCAAACTACGAAATCCCATTCAAAGAGAGCAAACTACCCTAACCTCAATCTACACAGTTCAACAATCGCTCATCATTGGTAAAGACGATTTCGCTTGACATCAGGAATTCGAAAAGGCTAATTCGCTCCCCTGGTTTGGGAGTGCTACACGGAATTATCGTCTGACGCCTTATAAACGTATTTATTTCAGTGAGGTGGTTAGTCTTATAAATGAAAACGTTCATCACACATATCTAAACCAAGGAAGAATGGAAAAGCTTATTGTAAAGTTACCCAAAGCTTGTTTAGAAAAGGCGATTAAATTAGAAGTGGTTATTGCTAGCGCCAATCTATTCTTTCAAACGCTCTACCTCTGATTACATTGTTATAGGTCAGTAGTTTGCTGGACAAAGCTACATTTGCCCCACAACGAGAAGATGGTCAATGCAGTATTTTTAAGTTAACGGCCATGGATTCTGGCCAAAACGAAGCAATGTCATAGTTGTACAAATTAAAGCGCGCGAAGGATTGCGACGAAACTGGCAAGGTTAACGTAAGATGTTTATTAGTGCACGATAGGCATCACTTAAAACAAAAAAAAACTAATCCTATTCAAGGTTATTGAGGTTCCCCTGCCTAGCTGGCGTCTTGCATGGCCATGCGTTCATAGCGTTGTATGCATTTCATAATTTTTCAATCTTTGCAACTGTTCTCCGTTAGTGGCCTCATTTCAGCTCGTTGAACACTCCTTAGGTAAAGTGGTAATAAGTACTTTTTTACTTGAAAGTGGCTAAAGTCCGGATTTGTGGAGCTCTCGGGTTGCTGGAATGCCAGCAGCGCTATAGAATGCATTAAAGTGGCACGGACTGCAATGTGCAAGCCTCGATGGAAGAAGCGAGAATGTCTTCAATCCTGTTCCTTAGGTTATTCGTGCAAGCTACTCCTTCGAATGTGTAGCGTAAAAAATGCAAGTGTATTTTAAGCAGTGAGCACCTGGACCTATGGAGCCAAGTTCTGTTTCCATCCACCAGAAAACCTTATTGATGGCAATAGGGAGCAGGAGGACCGTAAGTTAAGGCTGACTAATCAACACTCATCCAAGACTTTTGACAGATTGACAGCACACCAAATGGCATTTGCATTTCAAATTAAGCACACAAGTTTCCAGCATGCCTGAATTGCCACTTATCCAAATTTAGGTCCGAGACTTTTAAAATGCATTGGGGCAAGGAAATTTTTGTCAATAGATTTAATTATAAATGTGTTTTATGGTTAGGAGTACGTGTGCGAATTCACGTCCATTAGAAAGGAATTATGATGCAGAACCTTTGAAATGCTCCATCCTGTCTTCAAGATACGCTGCCAATTCTATCCTGCAAACATGCGTTGTGAGCTGCCATGGTAGCCCTTTTAACTAACCAATTACACCAAAACACGCATCCGTCAACATGGATGCTCACGGCGCCTGGTAGTTTAATGCATTTCTGTTTAGTTGCTTGGTCAATTGAATGGTGACATCCACGATCCAGATGGAGTAAGAAGAACTGCATTCATTCGCTTTTAAGTGCGCGGTCATGGAAAAGGCGCACGATTGTTTATTTACACGGCAATAAAAAAAGGCAATAGTCAATTGGTGTAATGCCACCATTTGGGTCCTCCACTACTCTAGAGTCCTGCTTAAACCTGCATGAAATATCGACTTAAGGGAGCTGATGCAATTGCGGACTGTCTGGTTACCACGCATCGATCAGGCTTTAAACCCTGGGTAAAAATTGAAATTTGCATGCTGACGGTGAGTAAGCTTGTTACTGCTTTGTAAGCGGCAAACCCCAAACACGGTCATTCTCTTGGTGTAAACTAATAGCAATTACGTTTCAGTTCATCTGCACTGGACAGTGAAAGGAACGAAGGGCAATGTGCACATTTTAAAAATTATGTGCAGGATCAAGCGTCAACTACCAAAATATTCCAAAATGTATTCTAAAAATCAGTTAAAATTGTCAAATAAGATCCACATTGGATCGAAAGCACCCTCAGCTTAATGTTTAAAGTATTTTATTCACAGAACCCCATTTGATTAGCCAAATGGTATAATTTTCTTGGCATTTTTATCAAATCTCTTTACGTGACTGTGTCTGTGAATTTAATGCTCACATACTAATGCATTCACGTTAAAATCAAATCGCATTAAAAGTCGATCGAGTGACGGCTTTCACTAATAGTACTTGGTGTAGGCAATGCAAACTGGGAAAAGGAGTGACCACAACTTCAGTCAACAATGCGAAACTACTTTATTTAGTGTGATGTGATGCAACGCGGTTTGATGGAGCTGGCCTTAAGATATTTTTCTTAACTCAACAATGCAGCAGATGTCTTAATAAATAGGTACAGAGAATGTCTTTGTTGAAACTAAGTCATGCTGATATGCTAGCCACCTTTCTGCAGGACGTGATGTGGTCTTCCACTGCACGTTTAAAATGTCGAAGTTTAGCTTCTCACAACCAAGTGCTATTTAGCTAATTGCACATTTACCATGGTTACCGAAATTTGTCGCACGGCTAGGTAGTGGGACGCCAAGCGAGAGGCCAGACACTGACTAAATGGTGAGTGTCCATTGCATGAAGCGCTGCGAAGCAGACGCACCTGAACAAGTACTTGATCTTAGGGCCATCAGGTTAAAAGCCAATACTATACAGGCCAATGGCCAACGCACCGTAAACAGCTTCTCACCGACGTGCTTACGCATGCCTCTCGTCATGGATGCGATAGTCGCCATCTCCGTCGCATGTCCCCTTGTTTCCCTCACCCATTCCACCTCCTTACTCTGCTGGTAGACAACCGACGCAACTGCGACTTGTATCACAGGCTAAAGACGTATGACATAGTGGTGGAAGAAGGACACAATCATAGTAGCCTAGATGCATGCCCACCTTCGTGACCATGGAGTCTATCATAGTAAGTTGATTGCGTATGCTTTTGCAGTGACCACATTCTTGGGTCTGGTGCTTGAAGGATATGTGCATGCGTTTGGGTAAGGTTGATGAAGGTGGAAATAGGGTGATGAATTATGATGCAACATGGGTGGCTCGGAGTGGCGCGATATCGTATTGATGGGCTAGTGTTCAGCAAACTCAAGTTTCATCTAGACTGCGCGTGTCCAATTCCCAGTCAATAAGCTCTTTATGCCTCTTCTTTCATCTCTACTGACCGCGCACCTACCCGTCCGCATGGCTAGTGGGTAGCTGATGCACCGAAGTTGATTGCAATTGAAATCGGCATGTTGAGTAAGTGCACGTTGCGATACAATCAGAACCTGCCACCCAGATGGCAGAAGTGAGGGAAGAGAGCTGGAGGGAATTGGCAGTTGAACACTTGAAGAATCGACCTTCCAGATGTGGTGAGCAAAGCACCGATGCGAGATGCAGCTGAATCCGACCGTAGGAATAGGTAACCAATGGAATAGCAGAGCGTGGTTCCGATCCACGGACCTCTGGATTATGGGCCCAGGACGCTTCTACTGCGCCACTCTGCTCACGCCTTTAGCACCTCTTAATTTATTATATCCTCCATCAGCAGAATGGCGCAAGCAACACAACGATTTACAGAGCTGAGCTCAAACATTCACACAAAGTCGAGACCTATGTGTGCATTCGAACAATCGCTAAGAATTCTCACCGTTTCATCAAGGCAGTACGGGTTCAACTTTTGGTCACCAGGGTACGCGAAAATTTGTCGCATGCACAGGCAACATGATGCTAGACACCGTGTCTACATGCAAGTGTGTATCTCACAAGGTGTCGTGGACATGAAATTACAAGGCTGTTGCACCGGACACAAGCTGGTACGATTGGTATTACTGCTTACACCGCAGCAGTGACATCAACACACCAGTCGGATTTGAATTGATCCGGCTTCATCTGAAGTGGTCTGGCATGCCTCTGCTAGTTATAAGGCAAAGTCAGTTTGGTGCATGATATTTGCGTTGTGTTCTACCGTGCTCCTAATCGTGGTGCGTGCTTGGATACATGTACGATTCGCATATAGTGGGAGTGCGCTGTGATTCACTTAGACTGCGTTTATATACGCGTGTGCATCGACACATGTGTGCAGAAACGGCAATGTCACATTTCTGCTTATCCTGCAACCCGAAATGAGCGATGTTACCACTGGTGGGGATAGAGAACATATCATATCGAGTGAAGGGGTCTATGCATGTAAGAGGCAGGGTCCCATTAGGAAAAGGTATAGAGATGGGTACAAATCAGGCCTTCAATCAATTGCATTCTCTTTTATTATTATTATTTGTTTTCTGCCTTTTCTTTGCCAAAAAGGATTACCAAATGGCATCAGTTGCTACTGTAAAATGGCAACTTATTTGCCAATATCGATGAACACGACCACCCGTTTTTATGCAGTTGTTGCGACTCCAGTAAAATGATCGTTCGTTGGCATGGTTTCGCGCTTTCGTTTTACAGAGGAGAAAGTAAAGAGTTGAGTAAGATGTTGAAGGCAAATCAAATGAGCAAACTTTTGCGCTTGCTTGTGCTGGCATTGGGAGAATATTATAAAATATTAGTATGATAAATGTGATATGTTTCTTCCTTGGCGTTAAGAAAGAAGGTTGTATCAGATGAAAGCCAATTGAATAAACTGACGTTAGCCACATTTGTACTCATCAAGTGATTAAATGTGGTAGAAAATCTAGGCAGTTCCAAGTCGGACGATCATTACATTTTCGCTTAAACTGGCATAGAAATGTAAGTTTCATGCTTCTTCACTCCATATATTTTTCCTCCATATTGGTTGGTTAACATAAAGCCAAGATGTAAGATTATCAAAACACAAATGTTAATTCAAGAAATAAAGATTGCAATTGACCAACCATGCATTAAATGTGGACACAACTAATGTCGGATGTGAACTCCTGCCCAGAGTCTCATGCAGATTTCAACTCCGATTCGGACTTAGGCGAACGCCGTTAAGTAGCCGAGCCCTACGATTACACACATGCGCTGGTGACAAGTGAATTCCTTCTAAAAAATCTTTTAAGCAAACGCTTACAAAATGATCGAATTCGTCCGGCGAATAGTATCTTAGCCAACTCGCATAGGAATGTAGTCTGTTTAGGTTTTGCTCCGCCACTAAGGCGTAATCTAGCACCGCGTCAAGGAACATATGTTGCTATAAATTATTACCAGAAACAAATTAACCACAACGTTAAAAGTCTCAGAAGATGAAGATAAAGTGCAAATGGTGATTATGTGGTGATCAGACGTGAGTTAGAGGAGTCGTCCAAAGCCAATTCCTGTACAAGACTAGATTGAGGACAGAATTAAAGGGTTATAATTGCCAGTGGTGTTCATGGCTTAGTGGTTAGAACGCTGGTATCGTAAACCAGGAGTCGACGGTTTGATTCTCTTCGGACGCAGATGCAATTACTCACACTTACCCTATTTAGCCGGTCATAGCACAGCTCTAGCTACAAGCTTAACACGACGGAGTTAATGGATTTGATGCTGAACCCGCGTGTTTCGTGTCAAATGGCTGACGGCAAGGTTAAGCGAGCCAATAGGATAAATGAAAACCGATTTCCACCTTCCAACTTCCATCACACCGGGAGGGTGCAAGTGCAGAGAACCGGAGGCAGTACACAAATGACTAGCCAGAACTTCAAAAAGGGCACAGAATCATAGCAAAGACTGCGTTGGCCGAGGACTACTTTCAAGACGCATTAACTGAAGATGCTAGCCTTCGAACCCGCGGCTTCCCTCATACAAAACGAGCTTTCTATCACCGAGCTGAATCCCTGGCCTCACATTAATCTCAACTTAGTGCTGCATCGACTAATGCTAGGAAAGCCAGGGTTTGAGTGGGTTGAAGTCGTATGTAGAGCCTTTGTCTGTGCAGATGTGGATTAGCAAAGACCATTGATATAGCACTGTGCTTAAAGACAAGCGTTAGCTCAATTACAAATCACGCTTCTGAATTGTCAAGCATCTGAATTAAGCAACAAGTAGCTGTAAAACCTAGCAGCGAAAACCTGCACACTTTTATACAAAGCTAAACACTGCTATCAAGGGAACCTAGCATATTTTTAATAAAAGGTATTTCCATGTGAACGAAATTGTGTAAGCCTTGATTTTCGGGGATTAAAACTGTATTAACTATTCCACCCTTTCTACAAAAATATAAGAATATGCCCGAGTTCATAGTCAGCAGCTCATGAAGCTCATTATTCTTGTCATCGATAAGATGAAAACGATGTGCAAAAGAGTTGTCTGGCCTGTTAAGAGGTTTAGCCGCAAAATCAGAGCGAGAGGGGTGGAATCTTTCGGCTAAAATGTGATGTGCCACCCAGCACAGAGTTTGCCGCATGAAATGGCTAATGCATCGCTGCAACTTATAAGATTGTTCGAACATCGGTACCAATGATAACTGAATGCTTCTCTAATATTATTGAAGACCCGCGTCAACAATCATTGATAGGGACTCAAATTCATAAATGTCATAACAACAGAGCCTGAAAGAAATCGATGGCCAGAAGACGTGAGTGATAAAATTCAATTTATCTACTCTACAAGAACGACCATGCCAACTTCTACTTCCTTGTCATTAGGCACCTCATGCGATACCCACGTACATGTAGCCATAGGGTCTAGCGTCCTGCTGCCTGTGTGCGCACTTTGGTGACCATGAGTTTGAGTCGTATCATCCAGATGAAATCGAGAAAATCTCACCACTATACCATCACAGAGACAGTTTAACATAGTTCTATACCAGTGCAATTCCTGCTAATCTGCTCTGTTTCAACACCCTGCGATATGCTATGCTGTGTTACGCTGCACCACATCACAGTATCGCGTGCATACACCCACATTTATCGCAGCCTCCTCTTTCCTCTCTCAGCATCCATATCTATCTCTACCTCCGCTACCTCACTGCTTACGCGTCAACCAGTTACTTAGTAATCATTCGAGCACACATACATGCCGCGACTTGATGTGACTATTTAAGCCCAAATCGGTGATTTGTCATGTTGCTTGCACCAACCTGCTGAAGGACATACGCTAAGTTAGAAGATGCAAACATTGTAAGCGGGGTGGCGCAATGGTAGCGCACTGGGTTTACAACCCAGAGGTCCGTGGATCAAAACCACGCCCTGCGAGTTAATCGTTTACTTATTCACATGGTCGAGTATAGCTTCTTCTCGCATCGACGCCTCGTTTACCTGGCTTGCCAAAGCGATTCACCAAGTGTTCACCTGCCACTTCAATTTACTTCTCTATTTTTTCTATTCATGCGTTTGTATTCATACATTTTTGTGATTGCATACAGTGGCACAGGATGCACTACTAAGTTGTTCTTTGAAGGCCAAGCAAAGCCGAATTGCGAAAGCTAAATAGGAGTAAGCATAGTGCGTCATGATATCCTCATCAGTAAACTCAATGCTAAGAAAATGTTAAGTTAACATCAAAATGTAATAAGCGGCTTTCCGGACCGCATGATTTTACACATTTCAAAGCATTGAAAATTGGGCCTAAGCATACAAGACCAATAAGGGTAATCTTTGAAGGAATTGCAAAGAATAGGACAAACCTTTTGCCCTTTTTCTTAATAGAGGCGCAATTAACTTCACCAATGTACTGTCATCAATGCTTTACCGCAACGACAAAGTGCATTTGACAAGGCGAATTCGCTGCTGTAGCTTGAGAGTACTACACAGATTTTATCATTTGACACCTCATAAATGTGCATCTCTCACTAAAGCGGTTAGCGTAATAAGGAAAAACTTCCACCACACTCATTCAAAAGTGAAGGGTTGCAGACCTGCTTGATGTAAGGTTATCCAAAGTTCATTGAGTAAAAGCACCCTGATTGGAGCGTCATTTCAAACATGAATCCATTCTCCCAAATGCTTCACATTTGATTGCAGTTTTAAAGGAGCTAAATTCAAGCAATGATGAGTAACTAGACGAATTTAGCAGCGTTGGCAAGGATCCACTGCTCTTTCATGACAATGGGGCTAGTATTTAGAGGGCTCTTTTAATGCCATTTCTTAGGGTACGCAGAATACATCACTTGATATGCGCTGCAATAGCTTATTCAGACTAGTGCAAATCGCTGGCGACACAAAAGTTGAGCAACGATGCAATGACTTCTGCAAACTCAAAAGAGTCTGTGTTTAAAGAGAAAGCAAGCGCAGATATAAGTAAAACGCCAAAGCATTTTCACGCTATACGTTTCTTTACTTCAAAATGGCTCAATCATTCATCCACACCTCACAACGGTAAAAAAACATACTTTGTCGGTAAAGATAACATTGCTGACGCTTGCTTGTGCTTACTACAAAATCTTATGGCGTGGAGGTTAGTGTTGTTCTCGAGCTGTAAGAATCGTTATCAAGAGATGCACTGCGGTAGGCATCGATGAATCATGCAACGCAAAAAGAAATCATAGAAAATCGAAATCGCAGGTTATTGCTGAAAATTGTAAGTAGTGCAAATAAGAATTGCGCACAAAATGTCGCTACATGATGGGATAAGGTTAAAATCGGTCTTGCATTAAAAGCAAGTCAGTCTATGGAGGATATAGTTACGTTTCGAGGTATGGCCTTTCTAACCATGCGAAGGGTAGCTTAGCCCTTCTGTACGGTACTAAGCAGCGCGCTCTTGCATACTGCTTCAACATTCGACGCCAATGTGGATGCGGTCCACAACGTTTACGTGCCTCTTACGGGAACGCGTTAGAGTCTGCTCGTCTGACAGGTGTGCTGATAATCAACACCAATGGGATCACTACATAAAGTAGGAAGTTTGCGGCTGTATAGAGCCGTTCGCGGTACCCGAGCAACTAACTTGTTGCGTCCCAAGGCTTAACTGAGAGGCTGCGCAGTCAAAAAGTTACTTATCACATGATCGGACATAACGGTAAAGCCCAAACTAAAGGTCTCAGCTATTTATTGGCGTCCTGTGCCACTACATGCAATCACAAAAATGCATGAACACAAACGCATGAATAGTGCCTAGTTGGTGGACACGCTAAGTGAGCGCATGCCAGTATGCTGGCAGACCCTGATGCCTGGTCAGCGGAACAAAAAGAATAGAGAAGTAAATTGAAGTGGCAGGTGAACACTTGGTGAATCGCTTTGGCAAGCCAGGTAAACGAGGCGTCGATGCGAGAAGAAGCCATACCCGACCATGTGAATAAGTAAACGATTAACTCGCAGGGCGTGGTTTTGATCCACGGACCTCTGGGTTGTAAACCCAGCGCGCTACCACTGCGCCACCCCGCTTGCAATGTTTGCTGAACACTAGCCCATCAATACGATATCGCGCCACTCCGAGCCACCCATGTTGCATCATAATTCATCACCCTATTTCCACCTTCATCAACCTTACCCAAACGCATGCACATATCCTTCAAGCACCAGACCCAAGAATGTGGTCACTGCAAAAGCATACGCAATCAACTTACTATGATAGACTCCATAGTCACGAAGGTGGGCATGCATCTAGGCTACTATGATTGTGTCCTTCTTCCACCACTATGTCATGCGTCTTTAGCCTGTGATGCAAGTCGCAGTTGCGAGACATCCGTAGTTGATCAACAAAGCAATTTGCCCTGGCCCTGTCGTCTATTTGCCTTGAGCCTCCTCATTACTTTAGATTATCACCTTCCATTTTCTATCGTGCATTGTTTTCACGTACTTTCTTCGATCCTACTTTCAGTTACTATTACGGTAGCAAAATAATATTGTTAGTGCTATTTAAAAATTTTGCAGTGATGTAGAGGAGTTCGTATCGGTGGCCACAGAAAGAGCGCCTATATGGTGTGATGTACCCCTCCCAGTCCTGTTGACAGGAGCCGGAACTAATGCCGTAAAATGGATTCAGTTCATCGATACGAAGTGCTGATGTCCACCAGTTGTGACCAAAAGCCCGCACTCTAATGTGCGTGTTGATGTCCCATTTCCAGCTGGAACGATGGCCGCAGCTGGAGCATTTATATGGCTTATAACGCTCCTCGCAGCTAATTAATTCCATGCTGCACCGAGAGAACTTAATGGAGCTTCGTTTGGTCGGTGGAGGATTGACCTGTGAAGACGAGACCTGGCTAACCTTTGGGAGACCTTTTTAAATATCCGCTTTGCACAACAAGTTCAGCGGTTTATCTGTACTCCTGCACGGCTGGGTGTGCTGATACTGTTGTCCTTCAGGGCGCTGTGGTAAGAGGGCCGTCATAGGGCTTGTCACCTCTTGTGTCATAATTAGCAGCTCCTCCTACTACCACGACTATACCAAGATCTGCAATAAAGTTGCCCCTTCAGCCCAATCTAGGGCCACTGGTCTATAAATCAGCGCAGATTGCATAAAAAAAATGGACCAGCTGTGTCCTCCGTTGGTGAGTTTTTTCTCTCTTCCAGTAACCGATTTTACAATGACGAACACAGACGATTTGTACCGAAGCGTCAATGGCAGATCGGCACCACCATCTGATGAGTTGGTCGACTGCCTTACCCTCCCCCCCCCTAGTAATAATCATATTCCGCGCCATTAGTATTAATCCCTCTTCTTCCCCTGGAAGGAAGAAGGGGAGTTAGTGGAGAAGGGTTGCCGGGGGGAGGGTAGCTCTACTAATGATCTTCTGCTGTGCATATTCATGAGAACGGAAAGCCATTTTTTGCATTGCATCATGCATCCGTATTTGGGGGAAGAGGAACATAATAATGGATCGTTGTCCGGTTTCCCGATAAGTGGATCCTTTTCAACGATAGTTCAGAGGGCTTTTGGGTGGAACTTTCTTAGCCTAGAAAGGTCTGCACACGCAAAGGCGTGAACAGTTCGGGTGGTATTTCTGTGAAGCCAAACTGTTCTCGCCGTCCATGTTGATGGTTCGTGTCCGTGTATGAGTTAACTGGTATGTAGCAGCAGCGGCAGACATGCATGATAGGGTGTGAGGCGATGAGGATGGGGAAGTGGGAGGTAGTACAGTGGATGGGCAATGCCAATCCTCATTGGAAAGAAGCTTAATGGCTGTATGACGCACAGCTATGCCCGTGCCTCACCCTCACCCCTGATTTCCTGCCCACATCTCCTTTTCTACGTGTGCAGAACCACAGCAATGTATGGGTCATACTCCCTCGATGTCTTACTATGGATGGGGCACCTGCTCTGACCCCACCCTGCTAGCTTCTACACTCCCTCGTTCGCTCTCACGTGCGTATACGTGTGAGTGTGCTGTGTGCGTCATCTCGGTCTGTGTGTGCTTTCGAGCTGAAAGGTAAGCAGGCAGGCAGTCAGAGAAGACAGAACCGGCCACCAATGTAATGGCATAGGTGGCGATGATGGTGGTAAAATCATTCGAGGTAGCCTAGGGGAAGCAGAAGGGCACACGCATGCAACTCGCCTTAGGCTTGTATGATCCGCCATTGGCCAATCTCTTCTCTACCTTGTCGCGTGTGATCAGATGGTTCACCATTTGCTTGTTATCTTCGATAGTAATGCAGAACGCTTGCACTGGCATATGATGTAGTTGCAGAGATCTTGGAACTTTGTACCATGTGCATATGGTTGGTGTTTGCACCACAAGATTGTAAAAATTGTTTATGTACACAATCTACACACTCATGTCTCTTTAATCCATTCAAAGGCTGCGTCTTCGTGGCTCAGTTGATAAGTAAAACCGGGTCTCATCGAATAAATCACCGCCTATTCAATTCATCCAATCCCTCAGACGGACCGGTTGGTGATCTAAAGCTTTCATCTTTCCTAATTATCTACCAAGGTATCCCATGAAACAGAAATACCAGCAGCAGCAGCACCGACAAGAAGGCATGGAGGCAGAAAAGCCAGAGACAACTAACACTCTGGCTCACAGTGTCCATTTACATCTCGGTCTAAAGATGTATCATTCTCTTCCGCATCTATGATGCAGATTTAAAGCAAGTTTTAGTTTTGCGTGTTCTCTGAAGATTCATCAATTTAGTTTATGTATCTATACTGGTGCAACATCGACAAAAGGGAGTAGAGCCTAATTGTTTAAGAATGGCTCACGTATTTGACTACTTAGAAGGATATGTGTGCCTGAGGGATTTTATTAGTCTTTTGTGATGTGCAAGTGAACGTTACACTACGGTGCTTCTCACTGGATCCCCTCTAACTGGGTGGAATCTGTTTCTTAGAGGTATTGCCACTGCGGCCTGGCACCAGGATGCATTTGTAACTCACAGTGACAGGTTGAATAGCCTTGACTTCCCTTAACCTCTTAGGGATTAAAAGTGCAGGCTGTAGATATGATGATGGAGGTAGGGCCATGGTGAACTGGCGAGGATGTGTGTGGTGTCCATGTCATCTGCGTACTAGCAGAAATTTAAAATGTGGTTTTGGATCCTGCGACTGTTGATAGAGAGGGGTCTTTTGTTACACTTTAAACCAGGCGTGTTGTGTACGTAGAACTTCTGGGGACCTAAGTGAAAGTAACAATGCGTCGAGCGGCAGCTTAAATTTCCTGTATGTATATGCGTGTGCATGTGTTTGGGCCTCAAATCAACAGTCATCCAGTTAATTTGCAATAATGAAGACAGGAGGTGAAACACATTCATACAAACTCAATTTAAAGCATTTTTCAATTCATCTCCCTTTTTTGCTAATGTTTAGATACTATAGGCGTCCAAACAGTTTGCCTTGGCATGGTGATCCCACTGATCACTAAGCATCTTCGCAACTGCAGTCGTGGTGGAAGCGCTGCCAATGGCAACACCAAGGGTGAATGCACTAGAAGCAGTCGTTCCGCGGGTGCATGCCAATGCTCGTATTACAAGTGCGGTTCGATGTATCTGAGCAAGCTGCGAAGTTACAAGCGTTTGCATATGGGTGCAAAGCCCTTTTCCTCTATCTTTTGTTCCAACAAGCCGGCGTGGAAGAGCGACCACGAACGCCGCATAGAATCTTACTATAAAGATAAAGTCGAGGCAGCTGAGGATATGGCTGGTATTATGCCCCATTTTATAAACAACACCGGAACCACAGCTCTTGATCGTGTCATGGAACAGGTAGTGCGGCCTTCCTCTGCAACCCCAGCAGTAAGTCTGCTAATTGCTTCTTCTATCTTTTATGGCGCACGAGGAATCGGAATGCGACCTGTCCGACTACTTGACTTTGACGAGTCAGTGGTCGGATGAGGATGAGCAGGCGGAGTGGTGGCAGTTGCCACCCTCCCGGATGGAATCAGATTCTCCTACGTCGTCATCGCTCACTACAGTGACACCATTGCAAACGGCGAGCCAACTCTCGACGGCGTGGGCAGCGACGGAGGAGGTGGGTGTGCAATTCGAGGCTGAGGTAGAGCCAGGTGAAGAGAAGGAGGAGGGTGGAGGAAAAGGGAATGTGGATATGGTGAGGAGATTGCAAGAAGGAAAATATAGGACTCTGTGCAACTTAATCGACTCTGGTGAGTGACTCTAATACTTGAGCCATTGCACTTACAACCAAGTAGGTTAGCCAGCCAGCTAGCCAGTGCTTGCCTTAATACTTGTTGCACTTCTCTTGTCCTAGCCAAGCATCCGCTTCATCTGGCTCGTCTGCTTCCTTCGGTAAGCTTGCACTCTTTACTTCATCCTCCCGTTTACCATGTCAATGTCTTTCCCACCCAAGAGAACACACTTTCTTCTTCTTCTTCCACTCTTCTTTCACTGTAGTGGTTCAAACGACTGAGGAGGCGTCTCCGCTACCTCTTTTCCTCGTGCTACTGCTGCCATCGCTGAATTTAACCCCAATCTAGCTGAGTGATTCCCCAATTCTTTAACCAATTCATCGAGCAGTGATTTGATCATTTGACTGACTAGTTGATTGATTGATTTTGTTTGACTGATTGATTGAATGGTTTATCCATACCCTTGCTTCTTTGCATCTGTTCGACCCGTTCCTTCGTTTAGCTGCTTATCAATAAAGTGATTGCGCGTTCTAATTACCAGTCCGTCAAAGCACTGAGAGGTGGTAGATTGATTCGATCCGTGAAGACAGAGTTGAGGTCGTGGCACCGGTTCTCGAATGCCTACCAGCTTAGTACCACTCGTTAGCCCCTTTCTCCCCAGTTAATAAGAGTGTCTGCGAGATCTCTTACTCGTGAGTTCCTTTCCTCTTCCTTTTGCATGGAAATTCTGTGGTCGGCACTGTGCACTCTTAACGCATTTCATACGTCACCGACAAGTTGTGATGGCTGAGGCCGCAGGTTCTTCGATGGCAAGACCGAGGGAAACGCTTGGATTAGGGGACGGGCTATTGAATGCAGCAACTTTGACCACTAGTAGATGTGCAGTTTTGGTTTCATGGGTGACGTGGTGGCTAAACCTGGCCAAGATATATAAGCTGGATGTTGAACATTTGCGCAGGAATTTCATGCAACCTGAGCGTTTTTTGTGCAGCAAATGTCCATGGTCTAATGTAAACGCAAAGCCCGTCCTTTGTAGTCGTTGTGTGATCTATTTTCTCCAAAAGTGTGTGATCTGTATCCCTCAGAAATGGATGGTGAATGGAAGCGCTCACTCAGGTTAAGTGGACAAGTAAGATGGTGCCGCCGCTGCTGCTACCACTACTGCAATTTTCTTGCAACCAGGGAGATGACACTGGTAGTGCGACATCTTACTAATGGCGTGCAGTGAGAGGGACCGCCTTCCTCCTTTGCGGCAGCCGCATGATGCCTCTTTGATAAAGGAGTGCGACTTGTATCTTCCAGGGAAGTCCTCTCATTTTGTGGCCACTGAGCGTTGCATTCCTACAAACCCTGCTGACAAACATGAGATGGTCTTGTTGACTGCTCATTGCAATGACTCACGCGTGATCCCATTGGTGTTGATTATCAGCGCACCTATCAAACGAGCAGATTCTAACGCGTTCCCGTAAGAGGCACATAAACGTTGTGGACTGCATCCACGCTGGTGTCGAATGTTGAAGTAGTATGCAAAAGCACGCTGCTTGATACCGTGCAGAAGGGCTAAGGTACCCTTCGCATGGCTAGAAGGCCATACTGCGAGACGTAACTACATCCTCCATAGACTGAATTGTTCGAGCATTTAAGCGCACAGTCAAGCGAAGTGTAAATTCGCTATGTGTAATCTGCTATTTTATAAAGATCGCCATTAAGAAGCTCACGTGGCAAGAATTGCTTTGCCTAGCAGAAAGCGAGAAGAGCTCGAAGACACTGTCTCTTGCGAGCAAATTGAAGACTACGGTGGTAGATTCTAAGACTAGTTTAGTCGCGCTTCTAAGCGACTAGCTAAAAGTTCGAAGTTACGAACGAGCGATTCTGCTTGATTTTAGCGCAATAACCATATGCTTGAGCAGCTAAGCCGCTATGAAGTCAAATTTGCTTTAAAAAACCGCAAATGTACCAGCGATCTGGGGCTGTTAATGCGTCCATGATGACTGTTAAACGCGTTCAGAGGAAGCACGTAGATGAGATTTGGAAATGTAAACAAGTGTGACAGAACTTTTAAACTAAGTGAATACCATTACCCATGGTCCCGAAGAACAGCCATGTTTTTCTCATATGTGCACCCAAGTGTAGGCTCTTGTGAAGATAGAAGAAGTGCGGAAGGAATTAACAGCATTTATAACCTGTTGCGATTAGTTATGAGCGACATTTGAGTGAACGCCTTTAGGTCACTTCCCCCCACACTTTTCACTCTTCGCATGCCGTTGGGGACTTTCCAGTGTGAAGAAGAGTTACCTTCTTGGCCTTAAAAAGACATTCCCACCCTGCAGACTCGATACCTCCGTGCTTCATAATTCCTCACTAGAAAACACTCCTACTGAAATGGAATGAGTTACATGCGGCACGAACCCTATGCGGTGTTTCACGCACCGTTCCAGTTTTGCGTGATTCAGCTCCCCCGTCCCATACTCCAGGTTCCATTGGCCTCCCAACCCTTCCACGGAGTTAGAGGAAACTTGCATCTTCTTTCTAGTGACTAATGGCATTGTTAGAAATTGACTCAGCAGTTGAAGCGTACCACAGCAATTCACCTAGCACAAAGAAAGCAATGCCTTTCACCAATGTCTATAAGGAAACTCGTACCGACATCACCCACTGTGCAACAAAGGCGTTCGGGGTGGACGACTCAGTCTATTCAAGCCCGCAAAAAAACACGCAGAGATTGTTGGTAGGGGCAACTCTATATCGTTTACGAGAAAAAAATGCTTCACAACCTTACTGTGAGTTGTTCAACAACGAGCAGATCATAGCAGGAAATGATACTTTTCCATGTTGCAAAGGTCGAACCACAACCCAATGATGACCTACTCTAAGCCATCTATCCACCACAAAAATAAATAAATGACTCCTCCCCCTCACAATACATCCCTGCCTTTCCGACGAGAAGTTATTCCGTAAGCAAAGTCCACAACTGGAAATTACTATTACTATTTAATTGATGAACTACGCCAGCCGCCATCTGATCCAAGTGAGCAACAACCTCAGTTTCGTTGGTTGGTTGGTTGGCTGGCTACTTGTGACCCAAACGCCAAAGGTGGAAAACACCTCACGTGGATAGTTGAATCAAAGAAGACTCAGGGCAGAAGGCGTTATGCGAATCTTTTTACCAACTCCCCACCTTCCTATTAAGCAATAAAGCATGAAAACAGTATGAACGCATTTGCCTTTACTGGCTCCAACAGTAGCAATAGTTAAGTATAACAAATAGTAGCAGCAATAACAACAATAATAACGGAAGTATTCAAATTACTAATAGTGAGCAGTAGCAGCAGCATTGACGGCAGAAGGGAGAGGAGAGGAGGGGAGCACTTGGTGAATCGCTTTGGCAAGTCAGGTAAACGAGGTGTCGATGCGAGAAGAAGCTATACCCGACCATGTGAATAAGTAAACGATTAACTCGCAGGGCGTGGTTTTGATCCACGGACCTGTGGGTTGTAAACCCAGTGCGCTACCACTGCGCCACCCCGCTTACAATGTTTGCATCTTCTAATTTAGTGTATGTCCTTCAGCAGGTTGGTGCAAGCAACATGACAAATCACCGATTTGGGCTTAAATAGTCACATCAAGTCGCGGCATGTATGTGTGCTCGAATGATTACTAAGTAACTGGTTGGCGCGTAAGCAGTGAGGTAGCGGAGGTAGAGATAGATATGGATGCTGAGAGAGGAAAGAGGAGGCGGTGATAAATGTGAGTGCATGCACGTGGCACTGTGATGTGGTGCAGCGTAACACAGCATAGCATATCGCAGGGTGTTGAAACAGAGCAGATTAGCAGGAATTGCACTGGTATAGAACTATGTTAAACTGTCTCTGTGATGGTATAGCGGTGAGATTTTCTCGATTTCATCTGGATGATACGACTTAAACCCATGGTCACCAAAGTGCGCACACAGGCAGCAGGACGCTAGACCCTATGGCTACATGTACGTGGGTATCGCATGAGGTGCATAATGACAAGGAAGTAGAAGTTGGCATGGTCGTTCTTGTAGAGTAGATAAATTGAATTTTATCACTCACGTCTTCTGGCCATCGATTTCTTTCAGGCTCTGTTGTTATGACATTTATGAATTTGAGCCCCCATCAATGATTGGTGACGCGGGTCTTCAATAATATTAGAGAAGCATTCAGTTATCATTGGTACCGATGTTCGAACAATCTTATAAGTTGCAGCGATGCATTAGCCATTTCATGTGGCAAACTCTGTGCTGGGTGACACATCACATTTTAGCCGAAAGTGTCCACCCCTCTCGCTCTGATTTTGCGGCTAAACCTCTTAACTGACCAGACAACTCTTATGCACATCGTTTTCATCTTATCGATGACAAGTATGATGAGCTTTTTGAGCTGCTGACTATAAACTCGAGCTTTTTCTTATATTTTTGTAGAAAGGGTGGAATAGTTAATGCAGTTTTAATCCCCGAAAATCAAGGCTTACACAATTTCGTTCACATGGAAATACCTTTTGTTAAAAATATGCTCGGTTCCCTTGATAGCAGTGTTTAGCTTTGTATGAAAGTGTGCAGGTTTTCGCTGCAAGGTTTTCAGCTACTTGGTGCTTAATTCAGATGCTTGACAATTCAGAACCGTGATTTGTAATTGAACTAATGCTTGTCTTTAAGCACAGTGCTCTCTCAATTTTCTTTGCTAATCCACATCTGCACAGACAAAGGCTCTACATACGACTTCAACCCACTCAAACCCTGGCTTTCCTAGCATTAGTTGATGCAGCGCTAAATTGAGATTGATGTGAGGCCAGGGATTCAGCTCGGTGATAGAAAGCTCGCTTTGTATGAGGAAAGCCTCGGATTCGAAAGCTGGCATCTTCAGTTAATGCGTCTTGAAAGTAGTCCTCGGCCAACGCAGTCTTTGCTATGATTCTGTGCCCTTTTTGAAGTTCTGGCTAGTCATTTGTGTACTGCCTCCGGTTCTCTGCACTTGCACCCTCCCGGTGTGATGGAAGTTGGAAGGTGGAAATCGGTTTTCATTTATCCTATTGGCTCGCTTAACCTTGCCGTCAGCCATTTGACACGAAACACGCGGGTTCAGCATCAAATCCATTAACTCCGTCGTGTTAAGCTTGTAGCTAGAGCTGTGCTATGACCGACTAAATAGGGTAAGTGTGAGTAATTGCATCTGCGTCCGAAGAGAATCAAACCGTCGACTCCTGGTTTACGATACCAGCGTTCTAACCACTAAGCCATGAACACCACTGGCAATTATAACCCTTTAATTCTGTCCTCAATCTAGTCTTGTACAGGAATTGGCTTTGGACGACTCCTCTAACTCACGTCTGATCACCACATAATCACCTTTTGCACTTTATCTTCATCTTCTGAGACTTTTAAGGTTGTGGTTAATTTGTTTCTGGTAATAATTTATAGCAACATATGTTCCTTGACGCGGTGCTAGATTACGCCTTAGTGGCGGAGAAAAACCTAAACAGACTACATTCCTATGCGAGTTGGCTAAGATACTATTCACCGGACGAATTCGATCATTTTGTGCGCGTTTGCTTAAAAGATTTTTTAGAAGGAATTCACTTGTCACCAGCGCATGTGTGTAATCGTAGGGCTCGGCTACTTAACGGCGTTCGCCTAAGTCCGAATCGGAGTTGAAATCTGCATGAGACTCTGGGCAGGAGTTCACATCCGACATTAGTTGTGTCCACATTTAATGCATGGTTGGTCAATTACAATCTTTATTTCTTGAATTTACATTTGTGTTTTGATAATCTTACATCTTGGCTTTATGTTAACCAACCAATATGGAGGAAAAATATATGGAGTGAAGAAGCATGAAACTTAAATTTCTATGCCAGTTTAAGCGAAAATGTAATGATCGTCCGACTTGGAACTGCCTAGATTTTCTACCACATTTAATCACTTGATGAGTACAAATGTGGCTAACGTCAGTTTATTCAATTGGCTTTCATCTGATACAACCTTCTTTCTTAACGCCAAGGAAGAAACATATCACATTTATCATACTAATATTTTATAATATTCTCCCAATGCCAGCACAAGCAAGCGCAAAAGTTTGCTCATTTGATTTGCCTTCAACATCTCACTCAATTGTTTACTTTCTCCTCTGTAAAACGAAAGCGCGAAACCATGCCAACGAACGATCATTTTACTGGAGTCGCAACAACTGCATAAAAACGGGTGGTCGTGTTCATCGATATTGGCAAATAAGTTGCCATTTTACAGTAGCAACTGATGCCATTTGGTAATCCTTTTTGGCAAAGACAAGGCAGAAAACAAATAATAATAATAAAAGAGAATGCAATTGATTGAAGGCCTGATTTGTACCCATCTCTATACCTTTTCCTAATGGGACCCTGCCTCTTACATGCATAGACCCCTTCACTCGATATGATATGTTCTCTATCCCACCAGTGGTAACATCGCTCATTTCGGGTTGCAGGATAAGCAGAAATGTGACATTGCCGTTTCTGCACATATGTGTCGATGCACACGCGTATATAAACGCAGTCTAAGTGAATCACAGCGCACTCCCACTATATGCGAATCGCACATGTATCCAAGCACGCACCACGATTAGGAGCACGGTAGAACACAACGCAAATATCATGCACCAAACTGACTTTGCTTTATAACTAGCAGAGGCATGCCAGACCACTTCAGATGAAGCCGGATCAATTCAAATCCGACTGGTGTGTTGATGTCACTGCTGCGGTGTAAGCAGTAATACCAATCGTACCAGCTTGTGTCCGGTGCAACAGCCTTTTAATTTCATGTCCACGACACCTTGTGAGATACACACTTGCATGTAGACACGGTGTCTAGCATCATGTTGCCTGTGCATGCGACAAATTTTCGCGTACCCTGGTGACCACAAGTTGTACCCGTACTGCCTTGATGAAACGGTGAGAATTCTTAGCGATTGTTCGAATGCACACATAGGTCTCGACTTTGTGTGAATGTTTGAGCTCAGCTCTGTAAATCGTTGTGTTGCTTGCGCCATTCTGCTGATGGAGGATATAATAAATTAAGAGGTGCTAAAGGCGTGAGCAGAGTGGCGCAGTAGAAGCGTCCTGGGCCCATAATCCAGAGGTCCGTGGATCGGAACCACGCTCTGCTATTCCATTGGTTACCTATTCCTACGGTCGGATTCAGCTGCATCTCGCATCGGTGCTTTGCTCACCACATCTGGAAGGTCGATTCTTCAAGTGTTCAACTGCCAATTCCCTCCAGCTCTCTTCCCTCACTTCTGCCATCTGGGTGGCAGGTTCTGATTGTATCGCAACGTGCACTTACTCAACATGCCGATTTCAATTGCAATCAACTTCGGTGCATCAGCTACCCACTAGCCATGCGGACGGGTAGGCGCGCGGTCAGTAGAGATGAAAGAAGAGGCATAAAGAGCTTATTGACTGGGAATTGGACACGCGCCGTCTAGATGAAACTTGAGTTTGCTGAACACTAGCCCATCAATACGATATCGCGCCACTCCGAGCCACCCATGTTGCATCATAATTCATCACCCTATTTCCACCTTCATCAACCTTACCCAAACGCATGCACATATCCTTCAAGCACCAGACCCAAGAATGTGGTCACTGCAAAAGCATACGCAATCAACTTACTATGATAGACTCCATGGTCACGAAGGTGGGCATGCATCTAGGCTACTATGATTGTGTCCTTCTTCCACCACTATGTCATACGTCTTTAGCCTGTGATACAAGTCGCAGTTGCGTCGGTTGTCTACCAGCAGAGTAAGGAGGAGGAATGGGTGAGGGAAACAAGGGGACATGCGATGGAGATGGCGACTATCGCATCCATGACGAGAGGCATGCGTAAGCACGTCGGTGAGAAGCTGTTTACGGTGCGTTGGCCATTGGCCTGTATAGTATTGGCTTTTAACCTGATGGCCCTAAGATCAAGTACTTGTTCAGGTGCGTCTGCTTCGCAGCGCTTCATGCAATGGACACTCACCATTTAGTCAGTGTCTGGCCTCTCGCTTGGCGTCCCACTACCTAGCCGTGCGACAAATTTCGGTAACCATGGTAAATGTGCAATTAGCTAAATAGCACTTGGTTGTGAGAAGCTAAACTTCGACATTTTAAACGTGCAGTGGAAGACCACATCACGTCCTGCAGAAAGGTGGCTAGCATATCAGCATGACTTAGTTTTAACAAAGACATTCTCTGTACCTATTTATTAAGACATCTGCTGCATTGTTGAGTTAAGAAAAATATCTTAAGGCCAGCTCCATCAAACCGCGTTGCATCACATCACACTAAATAAAGTAGTTTCGCATTGTTGACTGAAGTTGTGGTCACTCCTTTTCCCAGTTTGCATTGCCTACACCAAGTACTATTAGTGAAAGCCGTCACTCGATCGACTTTTAATGCGATTTGATTTTAACGTGAATGCATTAGTATGTGAGTATTAAATTCACAGACACAGTCACGTAAAGAGATTTGATAAAAATGCCAAGAAAATTATACCATTTGGCTAATCAAATGGGGTTCTGTGAATAAAATACTTTAAACATTAAGCTGAGGGTGCTTTCGATCCAATGTGGATCTTATTTGACAATTTTAACTGATTTTTAGAATACATTTTGGAATATTTTGGTAGTTGACGCTTGATCCTGCACATAATTTTTAAAATGTGCACATTGCCCTTCGTTCCTTTCACTGTCCAGTGCAGATGAACTGAAACGTAATTGCTATTAGTTTACACCAAGAGAATGACCGTGTTTGGGGTTTGCCGCTTACAAAGCAGTAACAAGCTTACTCACCGTCAGCATGCAAATTTCAATTTTTACCCAGGGTTTAAAGCCAGATCGATGCGTGGTAACCAGACAGTCCGCAATTGCATCAGCTCCCTTAAGTCGATATTTCATGCAGGTTTAAGCAGGACTCTAGAGTAGTGGAGGACCCAAATGGTGGCATTACACCAATTGACTATTGCCTTTTTTTTATTGCCGTGTAAATAAACAATCGTGCGCCTTTTCCATGACCGCGCACTTAAAAGCGAATGAATGCAGTTCTTCTTACTCCATCTGGATCGTGGATGTCACCATTCAATTGACCAAGCAACTAAACAGAAATGCATTAAACTACCAGGCGCCGTGAGCATCCATGTTGACGGATGCGTGTTTTGGTGTAATTGGTTAGTTAAAAGGGCTACCATGGCAGCTCACAACGCATGTTTGCAGGATAGAATTGGCAGCGTATCTTGAAGACAGGATGGAGCATTTCAAAGGTTCTGCATCATAATTCCTTTCTAATGGACGTGAATTCGCACACGTACTCCTAACCATAAAACACATTTATAATTAAATCTATTGACAAAAATTTCCTTGCCCCAATGCATTTTAAAAGTCTCGGACCTAAATTTGGATAAGTGGCAATTCAGGCATGCTGGAAACTTGTGTGCTTAATTTGAAATGCAAATGCCATTTGGTGTGCTGTCAATCTGTCAAAAGTCTTGGATGAGTGTTGATTAGTCAGCCTTAACTTACGGTCCTCCTGCTCCCTATTGCCATCAATAAGGTTTTCTGGTGGATGGAAACAGAACTTGGCTCCATAGGTCCAGGTGCTCACTGCTTAAAATACACTTGCATTTTTTACGCTACACATTCGAAGGAGTAGCTTGCACGAATAACCTAAGGAACAGGATTGAAGACATTCTCGCTTCTTCCATCGAGGCTTGCACATTGCAGTCCGTGCCACTTTAATGCATTCTATAGCGCTGCTGGCATTCCAGCAACCCGAGAGCTCCACAAATCCGGACTTTAGCCACTTTCAAGTAAAAAAGTACTTATTACCACTTTACCTAATGAGTGTTCAACGAGCTGAAATGAGGCCACTAACGGAGAACAGTTGCAAAGATTGAAAAATTATGAAATGCATACAACGCTATGAACGCATGGCCATGCAAGACGCCAGCTAGGCAGGGGAACCTCAATAACCTTGAATAGGATTAGTTTTTTGTTTTAAGTGATGCCTATCGTGCACTAATAAACATCTTACGTTAACCTTGCCAGTTTCGTCGCAATCCTTCGCGCGCTTTAATTTGTACAACTATGACATTGCTTCGTTTTGGCCAGAATCC
>JADWOT020001029.1:0-92000 GCA_036345935.2 Taenia hydatigena | reverse complement strand
ATGGCCGTTAACTTAAAAATACTGCATTGACCATCTTCTCGTTGTGGGGCAAATGTAGCTTTGTCCAGCAAACTACTGACCTATAACAATGTAATCAGAGGTAGAGCGTTTGAAAGAATAGATTGGCGCTAGCAATAACCACTTCTAATTTAATCGCCTTTTCTAAACAAGCTTTGGGTAACTTTACAATAAGCTTTTCCATTCTTCCTTGGTTTAGATATGTGTGATGAACGTTTTCATTTATAAGACTAACCACCTCACTGAAATAAATACGTTTATAAGGCGTCAGACGATAATTCCGTGTAGCACTCCCAAACCAGGGGAGCGAATTAGCCTTTTCGAATTCCTGATGTCAAGCGAAATCGTCTTTACCAATGATGAGCGATTGTTGAACTGTGTAGATTGAGGTTAGGGTAGTTTGCTCTCTTTGAATGGGATTTCGTAGTTTGATCCACACGATGATTAAGTATTGAATTCACCAGTGGCAGCTTAGAGAAGAACTTGTCATTGCGCATCCGTTGCGCTTACGCACGTAGACATGCCTGCACTGCTGACCTTTTTGATGATAGAATAGTAGATTATTCCGAAAGAACAGAATGTAAATGACTTCTCGGTTTGCATGAGCTACTTAACGAACCCTTCGCGATCACACAGGAGGTGTCTCATCAAACACTACTCCAGCCATTGTGAACGCGACGAAGGATGGGTTAAGGAAGATCGATTATCTTGTATGCGCCATTCAGAAAAGGTGCAGCAAATCTAAATTTAACGTTCCCATGGGAGGGAACTACTATCCCATCCCTGATTGTCGAGCATATTTCCGTGCAAGTGTGCTATGCGAAGTGCTGGATGTAGACATTATAAGACGAATGGTCTATTGTGCTAAGTTGGAGCGAACAGCCCTAGTCCCTGTTGCGGGTTCTTAACAAGAGGGGTCGTGGCGCTGATTGTTTGTCTTGCCATACTTGAAGACCCCAATTATCGATGACGTCCGATACACTACTGTCCACTTATGGCAGAACATTTCTAGATAGGAAATCATACATTCCTGCCTAGTTAATAGACAAAGCTTTGTCCACCCAATTTAAGTTTTGCACAAGGCGTGTACTTAGTACTATTACAAATCGCGATCATGGGAGTCAACAAATACCATTTTCTTTTGTAAGCTTTCGAGTAATGCCTAGATATTGTAGATGCCCAAATTTTTGAAGAAAGATAGCATTCTTCACAAGAATGTGTCTTCGCACTTCAATGCACACAGTCAGGCATATACACACGCAGGCGTTCCTACCTGTTTTGGTGGGAGACCGATGGAGGCGACCTTCTAAAAGGACGAAAACAAAGATAGGTAATGGTACACACACACACGCACACACACAAACTGGGGCAACCAAACAGACAGACAGACAGGCAGGCAGGAAGCGCATATTCTTACCCGTTAATGTAGAGCGCCAGGTGGAGGAATCCTCTAAAGAGAGAAGAAAAGAATTGGGCAGTGAGATGATGAGGTGGGAGTTGGGCGAGTCTACAAATTACGAAGTGGGAAGTAGGAGCAACGCGCTCACCTTCGCTCTCGAGGGGGTAGGTGGAGGAGGAGTAGGAGTAGGAGACAGAATTGAGGCGAAGTGGTGTGGGACAAACTACAACGACGGAAAGGAAGATAGGAATGGAGAATGAATGGCGATGCAGGCTAGGCCACGCTGAAATGAGATTTTGTTGTAGGCAAAGCGTGACTGAGTAAGATGTAGAATCGTCCATGCTAGTCTGATGTAGGTTGCGAATCTTGGCACTATTGAATCATGTCATAATGAAGAGTGAGACTAGTGGGGCGATGAAGGAGACTTACAAAGAGGGCGTTGGCTGACAATGAGGTGGGAGGAGGATGAGGAGGCTGAGGCGAATTGGGGCTGGGTTTGAAGAAGGGGAAGGCGAGCGCAGCGTAAGGAAGGCAGAGAAGCGACATTTTCTTGTGCCACTAAATTGGAAAAATAAAGACAAACGAATGAAATGAGGGGAGTACCAACTCCTCTGTTACGGTTGAATTGGATGCGCAGAGCACAAACAATGAGACATCATGCAATGTGCAATACTTGGAAGCATATAGAACGTTGTAGTGGGAGACAACGGAGGCACTCACCGAAGGCGCGTTGCAGTGGGGCATGGGCAAGGGGACGTAGGGAAGAGAGCTGCGGTGCCTCCATTCCGAAGACGTCGCCAGGCCTACTTATAGTCTGAGTACCTTGATCCCTAGTGTCTGCGAGAAAGAAAGAGAAGACCTTAAGTTACATGGTATGGAGTTGTGTGGGTGAATTAGGTGGGTCAAAGTAGAGTGTTGGTGAGGTTGACTCCAGCGGTAGGCAAGATGGACGTGGTAGTCCTGTCCATGCTCTCCTTTCCTGCTTTATGCAAGCCTGTCATAATTCAGCCAAGGTGACTAGTCTGCTCTGTGGCGACCCAGTACAATCTAGTCAAGCCTGGTCCTGCATACCGTGCTACAGTGCTTCTACAGTGGAATGTACATATTGAGCAAGTTATTGTTACCACCTCAAGAGGTCTCTCGCTGATGCTGCTACTCATTAGGTGAATGTAAGGGCATGGAAGTGGCATGAAGAGTAAGCGTGGTACAGCAGGCGTGGTGTAGGGTATGAGTTGATTAGAGAAATCGGCGACTCACCCCTAAAGATTACTATTACGTTAACGACGTTGCGTGTTTGACGCCTTTGTCTAGGCCTCTGCCTGGCAGAATTATTTCGTTGCATTGCTAAGCAGTGCGAGTGTACGTCTGAAAGAGACAAAGGAGTGATTGAGAGAGGGGCAGAGAGATGAGAAGCCGAGGGCATGAAATGGGACAGGGTGGAGAAGGATAAAAGGGGATTGAAAATGGCCGCCGTAAGTTGACTATGCACAGTGCTGTGGTGCAGTATTCGGCATTTCTCGGTCTCTTTCTCCTGTCTACTCCGAAACTGATTCACCTACCCACTCATCTAGCCATCTGAATGAGTAAAACTTGAAGAAATAGACCTATTGCTAGGAATTACGACTTTTCAGTAGCACACTCGAAGAGGCTAAAGATAGTTTTCCTATCCATGTGGTTGACACTGGATATCAGATTTGATGAAAATGAAATGACGCACGCAAATGAAATAATGAGGAGGAGGGGGAGGAGGATGGAAAAAGTTGGCACGAGGGGAGGAGAGGCGAGGAGGAGGAACTGGTGGCATAACTTACCCCTAATTTCTACTGTAGGTATCTGTTTCGGCCTTTTGAGTTTCTCGGAATGGAGGTCCGGGCGGTTGGAACTGATACCGTGATGGCGAGGGAGGTGACAAACGTAAAAAAACAACAGGAGACCGAATAGGATGATAAAACGAAGCGGAGGGGAGGCATTGATGGCCAACTGAATTAACGGGACGAATCCACGAAGAACTATGAGTAGCAGTAGACGAGACAACACGTTGACAGTCATGTTCGACGCTGTTGTGCGATGGACCATTTCGAATTCCACACGTGTGAATCGATTAGCGGCACGTGTTGTCGCGTGGTGTCTCAGCGCCTTCTGATGTTGGACTTAGGAGGCACTCGTTGTGGATAGTTTTGTGGGAGCAGACATCACTTGCCTTCTTGTCCTTTTACCTTGGTCGATTTCTCTGCATCATGCGCATGCAAAGGCGGTGGATGAGGATGAGACGGACCACCAATACCAATGTGTTTTGAATTAAATGCGCTGCCTTGTCTGATCTTCTTTCCTTCAGCTTTTTATCTCTGTTGTTTCCTTTTGGAAAGACGACTTTCGAGCATTTGGGGCAACACGAGATATGAATCTAGTGAAGGCAGTGGCGAATAACTCCCATCGATTGACATGGAGCTCGTGAAGATGTGCTTTTGCTGCTTATTTCTAATCGCAAACCTAGGTCAATTGGTGTGTTGCAGCAGGGAGGACAATGGCGGTGATTGCACCTCTCCAGTAGAGAGGAAGGAACATGATTGTTAAGCTGAAAGCCACGAAAGAATAGTTGGATGAGAGGCGAAGATGAGACGTTCACAGAAGAGAGGAAGTAGAGGAGAGGATGAAGTAAGGCCATTGTCGTATGTTCCTACACTGTGCTGTTGCACTGCGTTCCTCATTCCCTGTTCTCTTTCTTCCACATTCTCCTGGATGCCCTCGTTTACCCATTTCCCCGATCATGTACTCGAGTAAAGTATGTACAAATGGACTTTGTGGAAGGAATATAAGTTCCTCTCAATCGACAAACTCGAAGACGCTCTTCATGTTTTACTTTGATAAGTGGAATGCACTAGTTGCGACAATACTTGACTGACGACGCACGTGAATGAGGTTAGTGAGGAGGAGACGGTTAAGATGAAGTAGTGAAAGAGGGGAGGGTGGTGGCATAAGTTACGATTCCTATCTGCGTTGGCCCTTTGACGTCTTCTGAACTATGTAGTGGAAGTTGGGAGTTCACAGAGAGATTGGGCGGGAGGCGGTGAAAAGCGCATGCGAGTGTGCGTGGTGGTTAGGTGTATGATTAATCCCTTATGACTGGGTCGGTGACACGAATTGCGAGATGGTTTCCTGAGGAGGCACACATCACCTGCCTCTGTGCTTTGCTTCAACATGCTCATTCGCCTACGTAAAACACCTTCTTTACCAGCTTCTTAGTCACTTTTCGCAGCGACAAGCAACCTTAGCCAAGTCTTTAGCGAAACGCTTGTAGTAATTTGTCAAAGTAAGGAAACTGCAGAGCTCTGTTTGGTTAGTTGGCGTTGGTCCAGGTCTCGCTTGTTTTGTGCGGTCTTAGAGAACTGCTATTTAATCTGACCAAACCCTATGTCCCACGAAGTTTACGGAGCGTTGTGGCACTTTGGAGTCTGGACTACTTCGTATCTTTTAAGACTCATACTCAGCGACAAATATTCCTATTCTTTGCTTCTTAACCCCATGAAGAGGTTAATGATTTTACAAAATGGGAAGTTCTCCAAGGTGCTGTCTGCTGAACGGTCCCTTGCATGTAACCACGCTAGTCTTTCCCAACATACATACAGTTACAGCTTAAAAGAGCAAACTCATGTTTTCCTCGTCATAATTTGTGTTTTCCTACAATAATTGTTATAGATCTTCAATGTTACCTCTTATTGTCTGGAATATAATTACCCTTTAGTGGTTAGTCCATCAATTCGGCTGTCGTCTTCTTTCTCAAGCATAAAACGCGCATCCAGCGAAAATTGATCCTCAAAAGCCGTGATAATTTAAGATCACCGTCATACTGTAAAATAATCGCCCTGACTAAGCACGCACTGTAGCGTCCCGAGACTCCCTCGAAGGCAAACGAAGGCAGAATGCTAGGGTAGAATATCTATATTCAGCGGACAGAGGGAGATAGGCTGCCGGCATAGCCCGGAGGCCAGCCCACGCAGCTAGGGCATTACGATCACCCCTGTGACCTTGACCGAAACCATGAGTTTCAACAAACAAAAAACTACAAGTACGAATCTAGCAACTCCCATTAACCGCAAGCCACACTTTCATGCAAATTCACATTTTCAGATATGCATGTTTTTGATAAATATAACTCCTTCATATGCGATATTCACATACCTGCAAAAAGCAAATATTTTGTCGTAACTGTTGCTTATACGCAGTTAACATTAGCACGTGCACATTAAAATAATTAGGCATGAAGATAATATAATGGCAGAATGAATACCTTCAGGAGCTTTTTATAAAAGTACATGGCTTTAATTTGGCGACTTTATTTGTTGTTATAAGTAAACCTTATTGTCAAACAAAGCGAGATATTCAAAAGGTGGAAAATATTTGGTTTATTGGCAGAGGTTTGGATGTAATGCGTAAACCATTCAAATGTCCTGATAATTCGGTAATGTGGATTAGCACTTGTCTAGGTGCCTCCTGAATTAAATTAATTCTCGCAGACAGTTGAATTTATGTCACGTAGGCTGTTGCTAAATGCAAATAACTGCCCACCTTTGTTTGAATACATTGCTAAATTGAGTGCTATCACGGCTCGGTGGACGAGTGTTGCGTAGTTAACCAATTGTATTAGGTGCGAATCAGTTTGCTGTCCATCCAGCCCGTCGGATGGATAACCGACGTTGTTGTTTATGGCCCTGCTCCTCGCATAGTTTTATTGTTTGTCGAGTAAATGGGTGTTAAATTTGCAGGTACTTGGTTTTATTGTTAATGATTTTGGCTTAAGGAGAGCATTGTGGAAGTGTATGGTAGGTTTGCGAGACTGGGGAGATTCACCATCGTTCTTTCTGATCCTGCTCATGACCTCGTTTTTAAAACAATTTACTGGTCATTTTGAGTCAGTGCTGTGTTTCTTTGCAGCGTGCTTCTAGAAATTGACAAAGCATTGACGTACGGTCCTTGTTGTTTTGGGTGGCGCGCTCCCCAAAGTATGCAATCACATTGACTTGAGTTCTGCTGACGTCAAGTGTCGCTAAATTTGTAAATGAGAACCGGAGGGGTTACTCCATGCAGAACCGCTTCCACTTTACCTTGAGACCCTGACAAAAAGGATGCTGAGCTTCAGCGATTCGACAATCGCATATCGCGATATCGGACTCGCCTGGGCCTGAATTCAAGTAAGATGGATTCTCGGTGGAGTGTATTGAAGGACTCTGCTCTGGTCTGAGAGACTTGTCGTAGAACGGAATCGCTTGACTGACGAATGACGGTCGGAATTGGGAGAATCGGGGAAGTTATCTTTTAGCGAGCAATTAGGGCACCGTAACATAGGCTAATATTGACGGGTAGATTTTGTCAGTGGGCGATATGAAATGTGTATCTGGCCTCCTACGTGGTGCATTTAGGCAGTCACCTTTGTGGGTGAAGAAACTTGGGAATCGTCAGCTGTAGAATGATCGGCTTCGCTGTCTATCCTATGCTGTCTCCCAACTTCATAAACTGGGCACATTGAGTCTTTGTGCCAACCTCTGGATGGTGTCTTTTCCTCGGATGGGGTACACCGGAGATCTCAAGTCTTTATCACTTCGCGCCTGCATTACTTGTGCAGAATTTCGGGCATTGTGAGTGACAGGCTATGGTGAATGTCTTTTATCTGAGTCGTGATGTTGACGCAGGGTAACTAAGCTATCCAGAGTCTGACACGTGGTGTAGGATATGTGCACTTGAATGGTGTCAGAAACGTCTGGCTCGTTATTTGAAACAAGGCAGTTAAGTGGCATAGGGTGGATTGGGAGATGACACTGAAGCTGTTTTGATGTTGAAATTAGAGTGTTATTAAGCGTTTGCATTGGTGAATATGCACGTGAAGTGATGGTTGGGGCAAGGGCTTTTAGGCCGATTATTATTTTAAAGTTGCATTTTAGGAGCTGCAGCAGTTGTGGTTTGTAGATGAATCGGTGGCATTCAGATTACCAGCAGGTGACGTTAGATCATCAGTAATTTGCACTAGGGCCTTCTTTCGGCCCCGTGGGGGACAGCGCTGATATTTCGTGAGGTCGTTGGTTGAAGGAGATCATTGGAACTTTACACCTTCCATAATTTGGCGCCAATCGGTGAGACCCATTGAGATGGCGCTGGCTGCTTTAATGTCTGTCTTGGAGGAGAAATTTGTCGCCACTTCCACAGTCAAGATGATTAGTTGGTTACATGTTGGTGGGTTTGTGGCGTTAAGTGGCTAGGTGGTGGGGGTGGAAGTATTGACGACCACCCCAAAGTTGTTTGAAAGTGAGCCAGTATTGCCGAGCTGGAGTAGGATATTGGGCGTCAGCAGTTTTTGATAGCCATTTGGGAGATTGGTTGTTTAGTCAAGATTGTCCTCGTAAGATCGTTATCTAGCTGGATTTCGACTAATTCGTAGGCAGCCAGTGTTTGAGTCCCCGCTATCCCGAGGTGTGTGATCGCGGTTGCAGGTGTCGCGTCGTTACTTTAGACGTCATCGGGTTTGTGGCGTGGACGCAGATTTGTATGTGAGGCACCGTTGAGGTGGTGCAAATCAAGTGCATCTATTCCTTCGCACCTGCCATGAGGAACGATATGAATCCTGTCTGCATTCACTACTGCTGCTCACATTATTGCGGCATTCGTGTGTTGGTGTTCTGGCCCTTCAGCTAGGTGTTCTCTTTAAAAGGAGTGGACGAGGTTCTGCCTGTCGAAACGTTGGTGCATTTTGATGTTCCCCTTCTTTTTAATTATTTCTCCGCCTTTCGTGTTTCGCAATAAATTCATTTTAATGAACTGTTATTGGCATGCATGTGATGTTCACTGTCTTCGTGCGGGTGTGTTGAGCCATTCGGAAATAATGGTTTGGAGTGGAGTATCTAAAATGTGGGGGTGGAGGTGTAGTGAAGGGATGGTAGTTTGAGTTTTTGTGGGTGAACGAGAGAAGACGGTGCTGCTGAGGTATGATATGGCAGCGAGGTCCAATGCGAAGGGTACGACTACTAAAGGAAATAAAGGCCCGAATAGCACGCAGCAGACTCCTTGTTTAGTGATTGAGATTCTTTGCGTCCCGTAACTGCAGTCACTACTCGCCCTTCGCTTTCCCAACTCCCTTAATGCTGGTCTGTACTATCCAAATGTGCACAGTAGCATGTTCTCCAACTCCACCATCACAATTGCTCCCCCACTCTTTCCCAGTAAATGGGGTAGACCATTTGTTAACCATCTCTAACTGTTTGTCATTTGGGAAGGTACGCTGATGAGAACTTGTTTTGGATGGCACGAATAAACTCCGACTTGAAGGCGATTGTCAACTATTTAGCCAACTGGCTAGAAAAGAGTTGCTTCCCTCAACACCCAATCTTCAGTGTTCTTTTGTCTGGGGAGGTCGACAACGGGGAACTCAATGTCTGAGTGCAAAAGCAGCGTTATACTTGTCACCTCTGACCTCATACGCGCTATTCTCTCCATCTGTCGACAACTGTCCACTTGCACGGCCGATTGCCCACCCACTTACGCAGGCAATTAATCGTCCGTCCTCCTGCCTAATAATATTTCTCCCTAGGACCGCTGTGAATGTTGGTATGCCGATCCGACGCACAAGGGTGATGACTTGAGCGCATCAAAGGCATTTACAATGTGACTTGGAGAAAGAGGGAGAGAGGAGGCAGAAGGGAAAAACAATGGGACGCCAGAAGCAAGCTGACGGGTTTCCATCTCCATCTCAATTAATCACACATCTGCAGCACACACGGCCAAGCACTGGTTTGCCGATTGACCCGAAATCTCCCTTAACTACCCTACAGTGTCTTCTACACCGCCTTGTTGCCCTCATCAGTGAAACGAGCAAAGATGAATGCAATGTGCGATGTGGTGCTGAAAGTGGTCGTTAACGCGTTTACACATCCACTACGATCTCTTTTTATCCATCTACTCCTCAGCTACAAAGCTGCCCAGACAACGACGGCTTAGAGGACGTGGTTAGCATTTTAGGTATAGACTATGTGCAAGGCAGTGACAGTCTTGCGTTTCATGTGCTCAGTGTGCACGACAGGGTCGCGAACCACAGTACCTGGAAAGAACTTGAGCAAATAGCGATCTCCCTACAAATGGGCTCATCAATTCTAAACTTATCGGTGACTTAAAAGAGGTCGAAATGCTCTTGAAGTTTACGCGAGATGAATAATAAGCTAGCAGATTGGTTCCGTCAATGTTCACATATAAAAGTGGAGTACGATTACGTTGCCATTGGCATTCATTAATACAATTTTATATCGGGAACAAAAGAGACAAACCTTACAATGACAGCAACACCTGGTCTATAGAAACAGGCCCAAAAACCTGCCCCCACTTTACATTATAACTGCTGGGATCTGTGCCGTGTACTGGACAATTATTAACTACCAATTTTCAGAGAACAGAGAAAAGAGAGAAAGGGAACTTAACCGCTTCTTTGAGAATGCGCAGTCTCTCCGAAGATCATTACTCCTTGACAAAATTTAACGTAGAGAGTAGGAACAGAGGACCACTCCATCGGTCTCAAGCTTTGATTCAGCTTCTTCGAGAAGAGTTAAGCTAATCCAAAATTGTCCCTTTCTCCAATGCCCCGCAAACTTCAAGAGACATAAAATTTGGTCAAATGAGGTATCAGTCGCTCAAGACCGCACAAAGCATGCGAGAAATAGGCCAACAATAACCAACCAGACAGAGCTTGACAGGATCCTTAGCTTGGCATATTACTACAGACATTTTGTTAAAGGCTTTGCTAAGATCACTAGCCCTGCATTAATTGACTGGATAGCTGGCAAACAAGTGGGAGGACGAGCATATCGAAGTGAAGCACAGAGGCCAGTGATGCCTGCCCCCCAAGAAGCCGTCCTGCAACGCGTGGCACCGACCCAATCAGAAGAGGTTAATCACACATACTCGCATACGCGTTTCTCCGCCTTCTAACATCCATCTCACTTCCCACGTTATCGTCGTTTCCACAATTCAGTTCTTCCCCACTGCCTCAGTCCAGCTCCGATATCTACTCACCCTTGTTCCACTTCTCATCACTCACCTCCACAGCCTCCGTTCCAATCTGTCTGTAACACTCCAACTCACCCCTCTGTCGTTTGACTCCAAAGTGTCAACGCAGATAGAAGTCGTATAAATTAGAGATAAGCTGTGCTATAACCCTGCTTTATCATAGCCTCCTCCTCACTAACCTCATTCACGTGCGTCATCGTTCCAGCATTGCCGCAACTAGTACATTTCACTTATCAAAGTAAACCATAAAGAGCGTCTTCGAGCTTGTTGATTAATAGGAACTTATATTCCTTCCACAAATTCCATTCCTACATACCTCACTTGAGTACATGGTTGGGGAATTGGTCAAACGAAGGCATCCAGGAGAATGTGGAAGAAAGGTGGAGAGGTGCAATCATCGCCATTGTCCTCCTTGGTGCAACACAGCAATTGTCCTAGGTGTGCGATTAAAAAGAAGCAGCAGAAGCACGCCTCCACGAGCTTTATGTCAGTTAGTAGGACGTAGTCGCCACTGTCTTCACTAGATTCATATCTTGCGTTGCCCAACTGCCCGAAAGTCGTCCTTCCAAAAGGATACAACAGGGATGATAAACTGACAAAAAGTAGTTCAGGCAAGGCAGCACATTTCATTCAAAGCACATTGGTATTGGTGGTCTCTCTCACTCTCCTGCACCGCCTTTGCATGCGCCATAATGCAGAGAAATCGACCAAGGTAAAAAGACACGAAGACAAGTGATGTCTGCTCCCTCAAAACCATCCACAAGGGGTGCCTCCTAAGTCCAACATCAGACGGCGTCGAGAGACACCACGCGACAACACGTGCCGCTATTCGATTCACACGTGTGGAATTCGAAATGGTCCATCGCACAACAGCGACGGATATGATCGTTAACATGTTGTTTCGTCCACTGCTACTCATCGTTCTTCGTGGATTCGTCCCGTTAATTCAGTTGGCCATCAGTGCTACCCCTCCGCTTCGTTTTTTCCTCCTATTCAGTCTCCTGTTATTTTTTTACATTTTAACCGCCAGGCCTACCATTCCAGAGAACTCAAAAGGCCGAAACGGATACCTACAGTAGAAATTAGGGGTAGTTTATGCTACCTCTACCTCTCCCCATCCTGTGCTATCTCCTTCTTACCTCGCTTGCACAAATCACTTTAATATTATCAAATGTGCTAGTTCCATGTGCAAAGTTCACTTTAACCTGAAATAAGAGAGGAAGTAGAGGAGTCACAAGGAGGAAAATGCGATTAAATACTAGTCAAATAAGTTGGTGGGAGGGTGACGGAGTGTTGGCGGAAGGTGGAGCATAAATTGTTAAGGCAACCAAATGGCCATACAATGATCAACTAAAGGAGATCTTCATCCAGGATAGAAATGTCGACATGGTCGGCTAGAAGGGAAATTGAGGGGGAGAGGATGAGATAAATATGGCTCTGCACTACATACACACAGGCACACACATAGACGTTCCTACCTCTCTTTTTGGTACAGCGATTGAGGTGACTCTCTAAAGGGCAGGAAGTGCACGTTCTTACACGTTAATGTAGAGCGCCAGGTAGAGGAATTCTCTGCAGAGAGAAGAAGAGTCGGACAGTGAGATAGTGAGGTGAGAGTTGGACGAGTCTATAAGTTATAAAGTGGAAGGTAGGGGCAACGCGCTTACCTTTGCTCTCAGGAGAAAGTAAAGGAGGAGTAAAAGTAAGAGGTGGAATAGAGGCGAAGTGGTGTAGAACAATCTAGAAAGATGGAAAGATTTTCTTGTGTCATTAAATTGGGAAATAAAGGTAAGGAAATGAAATACAGGAAGTATCCACTAATCTGTTTTGGTTGTATTGAATGCATTAAGCACAAGCAGTGGAGCATAATGCAAGGCGCAACACTCGGGAGACCGAAAGGCGCGTTGCAGTGAGACGTGGAAAAGGAGAAGTAGAGAAGAAGGCTCCTGCCCTCCATTCTGAAGACATCGTTAGGCCTACTTATAGTCCGCGTGCCCTGATCCCTGGTGTCTGCAAAAACGAAAGGAGGAAAAGACAGCATTTTACATGGCGTGGAGTTGTGTTAATTCGATTAGGAGGGTCAAATTAGAGTGCTATGAAGGTTGACATCAATGGTAACGTATAAAGCGCCTCTGAGGATGAGGTGTGCATGATAGGTGTGGTAGCCCTGTCCAACTTCTCCTTACGTATTTTATGCAAGCCTGTCATAACTCAGCCGACTTGACCAGTCTAGTCCATCCCGATCCAGTGCAATCTAGCCAGATCTAGTCAAGCTGTGTTACAGTGTTTCCGCATGTAAGAGACATGAAAAGTAAGCGCGGCACAGCAAGCGTAGTGCAGAGTAGGAAGTTCAAAAACATCGCCGACTTATCCCCAGAGATGATTGGGATAACGGCAATGAGTTCTTTTTGTGGGCACCTAGGTCTATGCTTGGCAGAATTAATGCGTTGCACTGCAAAGCAAAGTGATTACACATCTGAAGGAGGCAAGGAAAGGATTAAGCTGGAGGCAAACGTTTGAGAATATAAGGACATAGAACAAGCCAGGTTGGGAAAGGGGAAAAGAGGATTGGAAATGGACACCATATGATAACTCTGCAAGGTGCTATAGTGCAGCATTCTTCCTTTCTTTCTTTCTCCCATCTAATCCTAACCTGGTCCCCTTATTTGCTGATCTAGTCATCTGACTGCGTAAAGCGTGAGGTGATTGACTCAACAAAAGGAATTCAATCTTTTCCGAATTACATACTAGAAGAGGTTAGTCATAGCTTTCCTTTTTCGTTTGACATACCCTGAGTACCAGATTTGATATTATTGAAGTTACTACGCAAATGAAGAAGGAGGAGAAGATAGGACAGGGATACAAGAGGAGAGGCGGAGGGACTGGTAGCATAACATACCCCTAATTTCTATGGTATCCATCCGCTTCGGCCTTCTGAATTCTCTGAAATGGCAAGTCGGAGGGTTGGGAGTGATGAGGAGGTGGCGAGAGAGCCGACAGAAGTGAAGAATGAACAGATGAACGAATGCAAGGAGAAAACGAAGCGAGAGGGAGGCACAGACGAAAAACTGAATTATAAAGACGAAAGCTGGGAGCAAGATGGAAAGTAGTAGACGATACAGCACGTAAGGCAGCTTATCACGATTCTGTGCTAAACTTGATACTTCCATTATTGGCCAAACCCTAATTCTTATAATTAGATAGGAAAATGACTGAGAGCAATCACTGAATGGAATAAGCTGCTGTGTCTTAATTCTGACTAATCCCGGACCTGAACGGACAGATGCATCGCAGCTCTGTATGCTTATGTTATTTGAGCTTTCTTTGCCGAAATAGGTTCCTCAAATATAGGTTAGCCCTAAGCACAAATTTGAATCGTTGTAGATGAAACCTTGAAAACCAAATACAACTCTGTGCTGGTGCTAACTCACTTTTCGTAATGAAATCATTCCCATTGCATTGCAGCCATTCCTATCTATCAAACGCTTTGCACTGGAACTGCAACTCACGGGCACGGAAGCGAAATAACGCTTGATACCTAGTTTTACTTAACTCTAGACAGAATGAAAGAGAGCACGGCGCAATTAGGGTTCGCGTCTTCTTTCCCATTTTAGTCATAACACACTCTTTGTTTAGCTGCATAACCAAATCGCTATTGGTTTATGGGAGATAAACATAGAGTGCATCGCACTGTGGCTAATTTGCTATTGTTTTACGAGTGTACCGTCTTATACATGAAATGGTCTTAACCACCAGCTAAAAGTTAGCTCCAATTAGATAGTTTCTATGCAGATGTAATAAGGCAAGCTGCTTTTTTATGGGTAAGTCCTTTTCTCTACTTGCCTCAAAAGCTCCTAACAGCAACCCTGTAACTGTTAAATAACATAAATTGTTATTCTAAACGTAGTCTATGGGCATTAGCACTGTAGTAACTAGTGAAAAATGATTTTTACTGTGCATTACTGATTAAGATCTTGGAAATAAGTGGTGAAGTCAAATAATCTAGCGAATGGCACTTGTTTCTTTATGCACAAAGACGTGGTTAAAAATCATAAAATACAATTCATCCTGACCTAAAGTGTATTGAAGCGATGGCAAAGACGAGATTCTGGCTCCGAGACGTTCGTTGAATAGCCATGCTCAGCAAATCATGCTCAAATCAAACGAGACACATTTTTGTTGAGTTCATGGCCAGCAATGCCATTTTCACTAAATGATCTTGGGTGACTCGGAAAAGTTCATGCTATTCTATAGAGCGAGTCCCACTTTTGCCAAAATCATGGCGTCTTTGACGAAGGGTATACTATATTCCCGAGGAGAAAAGTGGTTACCACCAACGACCTTCAAATGATGAAGGAATTACTTGACTCAAGGACTTCTTCACTTCACAAAAAATACAAAATGCAGTTGATTATGTCTTAAAAATTGCACGAGTCATATGCATTTATTGTTTTTAAAATGATTAGTGATACATTTTACTTAACAAACGGAATCAAATGATTATGATTCACAAGCACTTTTTAAATAAGAACCAATCGCTACTACTATGAATGCTGCAGTATTAAACAATATTGTAAAATTAATTTTGCATTTTGTTTATCCGCACCTTCAAACAAAATGCAACAGCAACGTCTTTTAGCCATTCTTTCCATGCGTCACCCCTCCTTTTAATCCAGCGATAGATCCCCTTATCTCCACTCCTACGCACTCATCTGCACAAAGCTCTCCTTGCGGCATAAAATTAGTAATAAGACTACATTGCGTGCATAGCTATGGTGTTTTATAATGGGGCAAATTTTTGTGTTTTGTTCGATATTTAGGTATTGAAGTTTTGTATTTCTTAAAAGGTGCACATATTTGCTTGAAGAATGCAAGAAAGGCGTTGTCAAAAGTTGATCAAGCTCCAACTGACTGTTCGTTTAAAGGTTTTCTTCCATATAACTGGCGGGATTATTACAAATGGGTTGGCAGGCCAAATGCCCAGCGATTTATCTTTTCTTGCGATTCGTATAAAAGTAAGGCTTTTTTGCACTAGCTGAAGAGTACTTACAATATTTTTGGCAAACAAAAGTCCATTCAATTAGATCTTGTTTCCTTAGCGTAATTGAGAATTCCGATCTACGTAATGGTGTGAATCGAACTCGTACAATCTCTCACCTGATGGGCAATTGAAGAATAAAGTTGGGTGAGTTAGATTGTTTTAGGCAATCTCATGAAAACTATCCTTAGCATTTTGTGTTTAAATAGGCAAACCGGATTGCGTTTAGGCGTTAGTCTAGTATCTGCAACGGATGTTCTGAGTCATTCCTTCTAACGCGTTTTTACCATTGGCGAATGAATAGACTACTCACATCATTAACTACACAAGGTCTAGTAAAAACTAATTCAATATTCTGGTAATACGCTTAATTCCTCTTTTAATAAGGCGCCATCTTCTCGTGCATACAAATGCATAATTAGACTCAGCTGCTGTGGTGGAGTACCTGACTGTCGAGGTGGTGGAGCTGCCTGGTAATGCGGCCTGCGGGCTGGCTATGTTCTTTACTCGGTTAATGTCCGCACCCATCGACCGCTTGCATTTAGCAAACCATGCATTATACGCTAATTACGAGACATCCACATCGATGTACCCCTATCCTTGACGCCCTTCGGTGAGAGCACTGAGAATTGCTCAATCCAGCATAAAGCCTACCCTTCTCCCTCTTCCCCCTTCACTGTCGACCCAACCATCATAAGCATCCTTGCACGCCCCACTACTGCATTCACTTCCTGTCCTTGCTCTGCCCTGTCCTCACCTACACCTAGACATAGGCACTGCCAGCACCAACAGTAGCAACCTGAGAGCACGGCGACAATGGATACGAGCCAGAAGTGGTAGTAGAAATATATATATAGTTCTGCCACACAACCAGGAATGAAGGTGGAGACTGTAGTGACCCTCACTAGGGCCCTAGGATGCATTCACTCACTCACTCTGCACTCCAAACCTATTCCATTCATTTGGAGCTGGTGCACTTGCATTAGACACAGCAATCTGAACCGCTCTGCTCGTGAGTGTCGACTTCTTCCTGCAATGCGCTAACCGGCTCGAAAGATCCAATGGCCTACAACACCTTCGACGAGATACTCGTGTCCGGATGCACCTGGCGCAACAATTTGTAGATGTGGATGCCGTAGGTCCCCTTTCTTCTCTTCTTCGCCTTGTCTATCTTTGACACCTTTACCTTAGATGCCTCCTTTGTGGCTTTGCCTGACTACTTTGGAGCCAGATATTGATTGCTCTCTTATGTTTCCCTGACTCGCAAGCGGGACTGCTATGCTCCTTCAAAATAGGCTACAATAGCCGCATCGCAGAGGTTCCGTAACCTTTGCTGCTGGTAGTACGCTTACTTACTAATTAAACACGAATTTGAAAATTTCGTGAATATTCACAAGGGTTGCATCTCATTCCTCAGTCCGAAGGTGGCCCTGGTGCATACGCATTTACGATGAATACTAATACCTGAGGAGCAAAATTAGGAACATCATTGATATCTATGTTTTTTCGTGGGTTCTGAGTGGCAAGAGAAACATTACTGGAGTGATAAAATACGAAGGATCAATGAGGTAGACAGCCGAGTCTGGTCTGCTTAGCCATGCCTTGTCTAGCCTAGTCCAGCCTAACTTAATACGGTACGTCTGCAGTAGGCAAGTGACTGTAGGCATATAGTTGCGATCCTGTACGTCTACAAATTATTTTTTTCATCTGCAACATGCGTGGAATTGTTCAGTTAGAATTCAATAAGTTTATTTGAGACGAGCAACAGGAGAATGAGGAAAATGAGGTTCTCAAATGCGATGCCGAAGCATGAGTAAAATGCCATTGGCATATCGATAAATTTTAGTGACTTGAACTCGCATACCTCCTTGGTCGTCCGGCGGATTCGAGATCATGTGACTCAACTCATTGCAATCCTTATCTGTCAATTTGTGGTCGCTTGCTTATCTAACCAATTCAATGAATTGATTTTTCCACAAAAGTTGCTTGGATGAGTACGACACTGATAATTGTCATAATTTTTGGCTAATGCGTTGCTCCTTAAGCTAAAAGGAACAATTTTAAACATTCATGCATTCATGCTAAAGCTCGCCGCAAATTTTCCCTTATACTGTGTAGTGAAGCTTCTCTTTGGCAGAAATTGTCGTACTGACGCACTAAAAGCGCATTCCTGTTTTCCCATGCCCCTTAGTGCACAACTGGCTTGGCAATTAAAATTTTGATGGGCTGGGAATAAATCTTGTTAATTTCCTTTTAAATTGGTCATAAAGATATCATCATTATCATTGTGAAGAAGATTGAGATAAATTAGCACGACTGTTTATGCAATATGCCTTTCGCATAATGGGCCTTAGATTCATGCTTAGCGTGACCCTTTGTCATAAAATAGAAAGCACATGCCAAATGAGCGCTTCACTACCTGATCATAAAAGACTGGTGACAATTATAAGGCCATCGATTCATCTTATATCTAACACAGCTTAATAAGTATTGGTGATTCGCCAAAAAAGCAGTGGCGCCATGCCAGATTATGTTATTGACTGCACTATAATCTACTACTTTAAAACAGTAAGCAAGTAGTTTTTGAAAGCCATTACCATAAACAAAACTAATAGGCGCAATCGTATTTTCGTGCTGTATTCGTTTCGTCGTCCACATTCATTCACATTTTCCGCCTTTATCTGCATGCTGTTATTCAAGACATTCCAATTAGCGAAACCATCTGCATTAACCATGAAAGGGACTCATCTATCACTGCTTATACAATGTTTCTTATACCCAACAAGAAAATGGCACACTTTCTGGCAGGCATTTGATTTAGCCAACGCCGTTATTTCATAGATGGTCCAACACCGCCAATTGGTGCAGAATGAAAACGATTTTGATAAGCATCTACTTTCGTTCGTTTCAATAGCAAAAGCAGCAACAGAAAGCGACCTTAAAAATAATGCTCGCCTTTACCGCTGTATTAAAAACCCGATTGTTTGTTACGATTCCACACACATACACCTGCATACTATTGCAACGGTCGCAAAAGAGCGTTTCGCTGCTGCTCAAGATGGCAGCTTAAAATATCAATCAAACACCGATACTTCTTTATTTATACATCGCACGGCTACACCATGGCTGAGCAAGGAAAAGATACTAGCGACGTCAACATAGAGACTGCACTGACTATATAGTGATCCTACGGGTGTTTTGGATTTTCAAAGGCGCTTCCTTAAGACACAAAGCAAAATGTCTTAGAGTTACCTTATGCCCTCGTTAAGAGATAATGCAATCTTTAACTAGGCTATAGAATTGGGTGTAATCACATTAAAATTCATAAAGTTGAAGTAAAAGGTGCGCATAGCAAGAATTTTAGAGATTAGAGCCTCTTTTGTAAAGCTAGATTCAACAAAATGAATGTGAGGTTGCCAAATTGTACTAACTTTCGAGCATAACGGATTGAATTATGATGAAACACATTCAAGCAAAATAAGCTAATGCACAGCGTCAGAATATTGATAAGGCTAAGAAAGCACGCACTTGTGAAATAATTTTTAAAAAATGTACGCTCCTTGAGAGCATTAACAGCTGCAAATATACTTATGCGTAGGGAAAATTTGGTAGACTAGATAAATGTGCAATTGCAGCTGTGGTACTTGGCAAGATGTTAGAAGTACATGCGTGACTCGAGAGCAATTGTGATGTTTCGTAGGTCATCAAAAGTATAGCGTACAGCAGGAACTAACCTATGCAAAATTTACTGGTATTCATTCTACTTTGACTACCGCGGTGCACAAATTTCCTTTAAAGGAAATGCCTCACAATTAACCCAAGCATTGTGAAATTACATTGAGCGAGTTGCAACCTGACGATTTGATGCATATCTCTTAAAGGTCGGTGGTGCTTTTCTCATTTTATTTTCTTTTCATTATCGTCTCTGCCACAGTTGCCTTTGAAGGAATCGTTTTAGCATCAATTATACTGTTTTAGGAGTCATTACTAAGACTGCAAACTGCAATTACACCCACCAGGGTCGCAATCGTTAATAAAACATTGGCGTAAAGCCTTGAAAAGACTGCTATCGGGGTGACTAATTGAAGCGACCATCGAGCAGATTATTAATGGCAGGTCTTCTGATCACTTTACCGAAACCTCCTTGAAGTCGCTTCGACAAGTGAACGCTAAGCAGTTTCATCCAATGTCTGCCAGAAACTCAGTGACACAAATCACTTGCTTATTCTCCTACCATTAAAAGGGCAATACATTTGCTACGTTAGTCCTTCATTCAAACGGAATCAGTCAGAGTCGAGGTGCTTTAATTTTTAATCAAGGTATGTTTAAAGCATCTCTCAAATGGATGTTCAATTTGTTGATTTTTTGATATGTCTAGCTTCTTCATTTGAATGTATGCCAAACTTTTAGAAATAATAAGCACTGCCAATGATCAACCTCACGTGGCGAACTATCTTACGGCAAATCCCAAGGCAGCATGCCATGTAACCGCATAATGCTAACATCATGACACCCGTATAAGCAAATATGCACGGTTCTTTTGAGGTGGTCATGCATGTCTCGACACTGTAAAGGAGCGATTTATGGGTGGTAGGTTTTTGTACACATATTACTGTTGAATAAATGGCGCATTCCTCTTCGTCAAAGGCGATACAACGACTGAGATTGCATCATTATCAAAGCTTGTGAAAAGGCCTCTACATTTTGTAAATGTAGAACAGACAGCCAACCTCTCAAGATTGTTATTGCGTTATATTGGCTAAATTGTCATCAGACTTGATTCACACTAGCAGTTATTAAATACTGTGTTAGACGCCCTGATCTGATATGCTAAGCATGTAGGTAGACAAGAGAAATCGCAATGACTAAATCAATCAAAAAGGCAGTTTGCTCGCCTTCTAGACTTTTGCAAAAAAATATTTAAAATCTGGGCAACCAACTTAGCATTGTTTGGGTTCAATGAAAAGCCCGAAAGTCATGCAAGAATATTATGCCAAACGAGAGAATTTAAAACCCAGCATGAAAGCCCATGCTGTGGTGTAGGGACTTACAGATTAAAGCACTTTGCCAAGCAGCCTCATTTATTGTGCATTGCATAGCGAAACCATCTCGATCAATCACCTGGGCGCATTTACTAGGTATCTAGCAAAAATAATCTGACTGGACAGTAAGGGATTGGGCCTATTACTTTAAAGGCGGAACCAGTCATATGCAAAGATGCAGTCAGCGTTACCAGTAAATAAAGACCTTCAAAAGACAAAAGTAAAATGGCAGCCAAGGCTAGGGCAACAGCTAAAGTAAAACAGCAGTAAACGCGCAGATAATAAAGCTTGCCATCAAGGTTAATGCTTGCAAATAGCGCAAATACACGCAAGCTTATTTAGCAAAAGAGTATCCACAATAATGACTGGCGTAATGGAAAATTCTTTAATGTGAAGCGCAGTTCATTTGTTTTGATTGCGCTTATCACGTCTGCCTGAAAGGCCAATACATCCTATGCGACAATCGCAATAGCTAATGAAGATCACAGCACCAGCGGCATTCGCCACAGATTCAGAGAAAACACGAAGCAAAGGAGAATGTGTGCACTGCAGACTAGCTCTTCAGCCACCATAGCATTCGGAGGCAACCTCACTAGCGTCAGTGTAAGTCTAGCCTCAGTCGTCCCCCACCATTGTCATGATCATTATCACGGCTGCGCGCATTGCGGCACCACTATAGGCGACTATGCATACCATATGCTCTATTGTGGCTTCCGCATCTGCCACCATGCACACTTCTCCTCACATCGTGGGGTCTTGACAACCTCAGTCCACGTTGTCCACTTCCACGGATACGGACATGGCCAACTCCCACACTCCATTCCTTCAGCTGATTCACTGTTTGGTCTTCAATGATTTATGAGCTGGTGCGTGCTTGATTATGTACTCTTCCCGCTCCTCATTACCACTCTCATGAATTAGACAGCGGTTGGTGACCTACGTGATAGTAACTTAAGGAACTAAAATGATTTTGTTATTGCACATGCCTAAATCAAGATTGGTATTGGCGGCAAAGTATTTTCTATAAATTGTGCGTCTTATCTGAATGTGAAGCTAGCTAAAAGAGCTTTGCAGGACTACCCGCTTACAATTCTCTGCTAAACTGTAATGATTGCAACTCAGGTGCTAACCGCTCGTTTTACTGACACACCTAAAGCAATAGTCAGTGAGTTACCTCAGGATCCGTCATAAATGATGCGCACAATACTCATAGCAATTTATATTACTTATTTTGCGCATCTGCATCCCTTCTACACAAAACCTTGAATAAATGCCTATCATAATGCAAAAGGCCGTTTCCATCACTTGAAAATATTGTCAATGCCTCGGATCCGTTATCTGACGAAATCATAAGTGGCAAGGACGACTGATCAGTTTGCGCTCCAACGATTATTACACCTCTCACATCTCTATATTAACAAATTATTATAGTTTGACAATAAGCTCGGTGATGGTTTCACGTCGTGCCTTGTCAACTAGTTCCAAAACTACTCGAAGTTTGCCGAAATCTTAATTCCTAATTGGTAAGCTTGATGTGGCGTCACGTCCATGTGACTTTCATGTGACTCTGCCGAACATGCAAGAAAGACAGCGCTAAAATAAACTTAAAATTTCCTCTGTGTTCTTTGCTTATCGTTGTGGCCCTCCTTTTGAGCATCGTGTCTAGTCCTTAACTAAAAGTATCGTGCCTCTTGCTGCTTTAGAAGATTTCTGAGTTTTGCCTTTGATGCATAATGGAGCAGAGTTGAGCAATCGCTTTGGGTGTTTTGCATGCAGACCGATTTGAAGATATAACAATCACGGTAAGGCTGTGGTCATCTATTTGGGCACTTACGCTGAGTGACAATTTGCCTCATTTTCACTTAAAGTGAAGTTGTGAAATGTCTCATTTGCGCAATAAAATCTTGACCTACATTAAATTTGCCTCAATTCGCGCGCTTTGAATTGGACCTAAGCACTAATGAGGACAATTCGAGGCTGTTTAGTACGAAAGTACAGCACCACCTCGTGAAGGAGTAAGAAATTCGTCTAAAAGGAATCGGCATAAGCTGGGATTTTGCTTAAAGATCATCAGAATTTTAACGGCAAGTCATTTCTTAAGATGCGCAATAAATTTACTTCAGGTACTTATCAAACTGCCTAAACATTTGCCGCAATCGCTACGTTTCTCCCAATGGGAATAAATGAGGTCATGCTATTGCTAGCTCTAAGAACATACGACAAAAATAAGAGTGTATGCCTCAAATTACACGAATACGCCTTGAGTCTAAAAAAGACAAAGTTGGTGCAGATTTTAGACTGGTTGATGAGAATTCATTGCGCTCGTGGATAACATTCTATCCAGCATTCATACATGCATAAACACATGCACACTGAATCTTATATGCTCTCTTGAATTAAGATCTTTGCGCCAACTCAAATTAATCTGTTAATTTTATCATTTGCTCATGCGCATAACGCGCAAACCGAAACCGGAATCGTGAGCGCAAGTACTTATTGTGGAGGAAGTTGCCAGTGAATGCAGCCATAAATGCTGGCATCCGTGGTGCCCCTCATGCCATCGTATCCATGGTTTGCACATATGCACGTACGCGTGGAGATTTTTCCTGTAGCTGACGTAGCACTAGCATAAAAGAAAAGAAAAACAGGGTTATGTGCACAACTAATGTGCATATGCGGTTCGCCTATGACCCAACTACGTATCATCCTCTTCATCTGCGTGCTCTCGTTCGCCTCGCGTACTGACGATCGCTTATTTTGTCGAAGGGTGCCAATTTGCGCTTAGACAACTTGATTTGAGCGGAGTAAATAATAAAAAGGATGCACTTGTGTCCAACCATGACCTGATCGGCTTACAAAAACTGAGCATTTGTAAAGACATGGGACCACATTTTCGGCCGCATTCGTGCGTGCCATGGTGAGTGGCAATGTAATTTGCTGTACTAATTCAGTTCTAATCCTCTGACCTCAGAAAGACCTGAACCGGTCACCACTGCGTATATAGTGTGAAGCGCAAAGGAAAGACTGGTGTAGGACGAGGCTCAGATGTCTAACCATTTTCAAGCAGTTGCAGGCGATAATCAGGAACAATAACATTTGTCACGCGTTCAAAGCGAATTAGGAGTAGAGGATGGCTTGTACACCGTTGACTAGCATCGGTGTAGTTACAATCTCGGTCATGTTTGCTATTTGCCATCATTGCTGCAAATGTCCTCGCGGCTGTGCACACGGCAAACACCGTTGCGGCTTCGGCATAGACCACAATGCCCACTTTTGTCCACATTGTGCCCACTTTCATGGATACGGCAATGGTTAACTTCCGAACTCCGTGTCTTTGGCCATCTCTGCTTCCTTTGAAATTGACTTGTGTGCTCAGGGCTGTCCGCTTATATGCTAGCCGCTCTACATCTAATTGCTCTGCGTGACAATTGTGTTCAGTGTATTTTAGTTTTAAACTCGTGCTTACAGATGTCCAACAATTCTTTCGTAGTCCCAGCTTTTCCAGGTGCTGGTTTAATTGACTGACTCAGTATAGTATCACCCACTTGAGCGTTAAAGCTAATGGAAAATCAAGTAAACACTTTAATGAATGGTGACTGCCCTCGGCAATATGCTGATCGTAGAGCACAAGCTAGCATCGAACAGTACTGAATCACTAACCCCGGTCCACTTGTGTTCCGGCGGGAAATACGTTGAAAAGGAATAGCTCACTTGCATTAAATGCGTTCTCGGCTGTAGATAATGTCTCACTGTCGACCATGCTGTGATTGGCCTTTATAACACTCGCATCGTGACGATGAGGGCAGTCAAATAAGTGTGACCATAAGCACAGCAGCTTTGATTTTCTTTTTAGCTGCATTACATAATAGTCACATACAAGACCTCTTAATCATTTTTCACAGGCGTAATTCTTTGTTCCTAATAACGGGCCTAGGACACGTTTCTCGTCAAGTTGGCGCGAGGCAAGCCATGGATTACGATCATGCCTAAGTGCGAATTAGTCTCCTTCCAAATTCACCTTCCTAACTGAACACCTAATTTTTAATCGCCGGGAACTCAACAATATTTGAAATTTTACGGTCTAGGGCACTGAGCCTTCAACAATGGAGCAACAGACCATCACATCACAAATGGAAAATCAATCAACACATTTTTGAAACTGGTTGTAGAGATATTTAGTAGACGAAGAGAGAACTTTGCAGATTGATAAATTACAGCCATTTTTCGATGCCCAATCGATTAAATGCCTATTTATGGCCATTACTTCACATGAAATTAATATGGGTATTTTCAGTATAGCAATATTCTAAGTATATACATATATATGCATGCATATACTTATATATATGTATATATAATTACAAAGCCTTGCTTCAGCTCCCCATTCATCACTTTGTTCACATACGTTGAACACAAGCATCTTCGCCACTTTGTCTAAGCCACATGAGTTAACCTTTAAGCCATGTCAGTAGCATCAAGATTCACTGTGCATTGAACGTATAGTAATCAGCGCGGACACTGCATTTTTATCTTTGAGAAAGTAACTCTTCTTCAGCGCTAGTGTTTCTACAGCTAATTGTGGAACTACGTGATGATCAGCGGAATTTCTCTTTCATTTATTCGGATGCCATCTAGCAAAGAAATTCAGATTCTGTTAATTGCTGAGAGGGATTAACGTCGTTGCAGTTAAGCATTACCTCAATTAAAACGAAATCTTACAATTAGCATAGTTGGCTTGGGAGTACTTTATGATGACTAATGTGAGAAAGACTAAAGGGTAGATAATAGAATGGATGTCTTTTATCTCCTGATCTTGGCCACAAGATCACTTTGTGACTTTATCCTACTTACCTGCCACTGTTCAGGCATACATAAAATCCTTCACAATGACGATATTTTAAAATAGTCGGTGAATCAAGAACGTAAGAGAATTGCAAAATTTTGAGGCCCTGAGTAAGGCGCTGCACCGTGGGATCACGTGTCAGTGACGATGTCACTTCACTTCACTGCCGTGGACTAGCAAAGTACTGTAGGTAGCAAGGTAAAGGAAAGGGCCGCTAAAAGGCTCTATTTCCCCACCGCCGCATTATAATCACACTTTTATATCATCCTACCGAGCCACAGGAGTGACCAACATCTACCACTTCGCTATCATCTGTCACCTCTAACCAATTTCTCACCTCAAGCACATTAGCCTCATCCACGTTATCCTCAAGCATTCCTGCCAACGCTGCTTTTACACTTCCGTCTTCCCAAAGCCGTCACCGTTGGCGACATGCATCGAATGCAATCGCACACTCCCACACAGGATGACTGCAAGTACAATTGATCGCTTTGCCTCCGATGGCGTAGTGCGGCGCTGGACTGTATTAGAATTGTCGACACATTAGCCATGCGGAGAAGCAGTCTTGTATTGAGTGAGTTTGGGAGTGCAGGCATAGCGTGCCATGCGATAAGGATTAGGAATGAGTGCTAGCAGCCGAAGCAATGAACTGATGGAGCCAGAAAGGCGGTGAGAAACAATACAGAGCTGTAGTGGAGCGGGAGATAACGTATCTGGTTTTTACTCAGGAGGGTGCTGGTTCAAACTATTCCTGTAAATGTGGCGATAGAGCTTTTGCAACCTCTCCTGCACCTCCAGATGCTTTGCTTGTACTTACCATGTGTCCTCACTTTCACTGCATCGCAGCCACATCACCTTTAATTAGTCCATTCCTTCTAGCCAAGACCAAGCCTTATAATCCCAAACAGTTAGCATTTCTACCTGCCGCAATAATTTGCTGTACTCACATGCGAGCCTTTTCCACATCACCTTTTCCTCCTCTGCTCCTGCTATCTGTATTAAATGGCACGGCGTGTAGAGTGTGCAGACAGGGTGCAAGCACGATGCGCTTTGCAGGCTCAGGGTGATTCTTAGCCATTTGACAATTCAGTGCCTCATTTACAGCAGCGTCTATTCTTGCTACTTATTACAATAGCTTTCTCTGAGATTGACGCATCTCTGCAAAAGTCAGTTGAATCGCTTAGATGATGCACAGTTGTGAAATACAACCGACCTTGAAACATGCGATGAGGCGGTTCGGCGTCCATGCTCAACAAGTGCGCATTTAACGCCGATTCGATAGGCACGTTTATCTTACTGTAAAAGTCTTTTTTGTCGAATTCTGAGGCATCTCAAAGACGGCACTCTTCATCAAATCAAACGAAATCGTTTCAGACAGACAAGAATGTTACCAAGTTAGGACTCAGCTTTTCATCTGCCGGACGCTAATTTAAATGTAGCGACCTAAGTGACTTATTTCTAGAGTCTTGTTTCTTGGTTACCTTGATTGAGGCTCTTAATGGTGCCTAGATCAGGAAACTAAATGCTAATCCATGGCAATGTGGCGAGTGAGCCTTATAAGTGCGCTAGAACAAGTTTTCAAGCAGAGTTCGGTTTCGCTTAAGCATCTGATAAAGGCGAATGAATTTTGCATTTTCAAGAAGCATTTAGTTTTGAGTTGGACACCATGTTTGATTTCTGTCTTGCGAACTCATGGCGAAAGGAGAAACAAGAGTTAATGTGGAGCTTTTATGCTAAGAACGGTCCACTGCTGCTGCCACTTACCGTCCAAGGATAGGAGTAAGATTCGGTGGTGCCAGGGTGGAATTTTGTTTCATAGAATGCCGAGATGCAAGACTCAGTTGGGCCAACCTGTGCACCAGGACTAAGCAGCAGAAGAAAAGAGTCGAAAGCCCATCTTGAGAATGTAATCCCAAATCTAGAATAGGACATAAGTTATCTGTTACTAGGTTTGCTGCCTGTGGTAGGAAAATGGTCTCAATGCTTAAAGAACGAACCATCTTTTGCTGAACAACAGGAATGGGAGAGGACGGTATATAGAAAATGCGGTAGCCGTTTGCAATACAGACACGGACATGTTAAGCGTCATCGGTTTAAAATTCCCAGTTAGTTCGTAAGAATCGACGGGCGCCCGTATAGATTTTAATTGAGCCGTGGTGGCGGAGAAGGCTGTGTATTTGATGGTGGCAGAGGAGACGGAGGTTGGTCTGCCAAAGCAGTCGGCATTAAGAGGCACAGTTGGCGCGCTACTGACTGCATTCTGTATTAAAGAGTTCTGCCTTTAACGATGAGGCAATACTTCATCAGGAGACGAAATGTAAATATCGTGTAATTTTTTGCGTGCAAATCACCTACCGCGAATGGCTGCTCCTGCCTGCACATTCGCCGCTACATTGCGACCGATCTAATGCATGACAAATCGTTCCATTTATGGGATAAATGCTGGGTGACGGTCGAAAATTGGCTTAATGTAATGGCATTTCTGCTTACAAAAGTGTGGTCACCTCAAGCTTTCTAAATCTTTATCTTGCATGAATACCTATGCAACTGTTTGGAATGTGTACATAGCGAGTAGAAAAACGAGCCAGAGAAAAAGAGCTGACCTAAGAGGAGGGTAGTTGTCCACTTTGTTCATGTTCTAGCCCTTCCCTCCTCATTGCGTTGCTTCTGTGAGGCAAACTCCACAAGATTTGACAGTTTCGTCCACAGCTAACTCTGTGTTCTTGTCAGCACTAAGGAAACAATGCGGACCGTCTTCGAATACTATCACAGTTGGTGTGTACACAGCCCAACTATCCACGCTGACAGCAATGTAAAAAAGCGACATAAAAGGCATGACAATGGACCAGTATTTACTTAAGGACCACTTAATGTTAAATAGGAACTCTAACTATCTAGCCCGAATTTCTAGCTACACATCGACTTAACTGCTCAAATTCACACAACTCTCATACCGTTGCTTCGAATTCGAGATTCCTTAGTCGTCTTTCACTGCAGCCTGTCCCTGATGTGGCTGAAGGACCAAAGTCCGTGCTGAGCTTCATGAGACTCACTTTCATACCGGATTATAAAATTTATAGCAATGAATTCGACCCACAGATGCAACTCTACTAGGGGTGTTTAGCCATTATTTGACACAACTGCTAGGATCTAGAGAAATACCAAACTGCCATCTTATCTATTCCTCTTGAATAAAAATACTTGTGCCAACTGTAGTTCACACGATAGACATTTTACTGAGCAGAAAATGTGTGGTGTGATGAAAGGAACAGAATAGTGTGCTTGAGATTTGCCAATTCCTATTTCTATACAAACTCCGCAGAAGCATGTGCTGAACTCACGTGCCCAGTGCTTACAAAAATTCCTTTACCCTGCTGTAGGAAGTAATGTCCAACGGTCAATTCTTCCTGCCTGTGAGCGATGGCAACATCTGATGCAAAAGTTCATTTCGAGAAATCTTTCAGGGTTTACATTTGGCAGTAAAAACGCCACTTTACAGTTCTGACTCTACGTCGATCTACTTAACCAAAGTCGTTTTGGTCACCCGGGCCCACGTGGGGCGTCAATTTTATCCTAAATGAAACCTTACTTGGTCCTCGTGTAAAAATTCAGTACGAAGCTGTCATTTTAAAAAAAGGATGTGCCAGCATCTAAGCGCCATAATGCAGGGAAACATAGATTGAAGAGTCTTCTATTTGGTTAATTTTGGCATCCGTTAACCAATCCAGGCAAAGACTGGTCACTTTGGTCACGCAAGAGTAAATCATTAAACTGATTACTTGATAATACAGGCTTATGACCTATTGTGAAAATATGGTTAGGCTATCCCACATGAGAGAACGTTGACTGTCACAGCTATTCAATAGTCTGATGGGCACATTTGCTCTTTTTTTCATGAAAACGATATCTTAGTAGCGTTAAAAGAATTTTAACACGAGTCTGGAAGTGCACCAAAAGTGGTCGCGCTGCCGCATATTCAGTACAAACAGTCTAAATTGCACCACCCTAGCACTGAGCCATCTTAATGCATCAAACGCAGCTCGCATCGATCAAGAACACTGCCAGTGAATCACAACCCATCAAGCTATCTGATTAGGAAGTTTGCGTAGCTCTTGCTCATTGCTCTATAATTAAGGCAAGGTGGCCAAAATCAGCCCATGTTGGTAAACGGTAATAAACATTCCATCCCGAAAGCTTTCATATGCAGCATAATGCATGCAAAGAACTCATCTACCCAATTAAAGAAATCTTGCCAACCATCCCCAAACCCGGCCCCATGACCTCACTTCCTCGACCATTTCAGCTACTGACAGTGCTAACGATTTCCACACAACTGAACCATTCGCAAATGCTATGCACAAATGCGAATCACCCCGGAAACAGGAGTACACTGGCACCAGCTCAAAAGTGCACCTGCTATTGGGAAGTCTCGAGGCTAGTGGCATCTATCGAGACTTGAGCTGCCATGTGGGTGTACAACCTGTGAAGTATTAAGTGTTTTATAATGATACTTCGGGTTAAAATAAACTACCAAAGCATCGCAACGTCTAATCAAGGCAAAGTAACAAGTAATATGCTTATTTATGAGCACAGCAGACGCATTCCGAAATCTCTGGAGTTTAATGGACACAGGGGAAATAAGCCCACATCAAAATAATGCCATCATGGTTCAGGATGCAAAATTCCCATTTGAAGTATGTAGAAACTAATGAGTGCATGTTCGCTTATGGATGGTGGCGCATGTGACAACTTTTTGCCACCCAGTGCATGATTGAAGCTGTGTACTCATAAGAGGCATAAGGGAAATGACTTAACTGATCACTTGGTGCTGTGGCCGAGAAAAGATGCTTCAAGTGGACCAAGGGCATATCAGTGCGATGAGCATCCTAGTAAGCATCATGAACATGTTGTAAATTTGCCATTACTAATCCCTGTAGATGAGGAGATGTAGCATAGCAGGTGAATTTTGAAATCGGCAAACTGGAAATACCAGTAACAAATTATTTCAAGAGATAGTGCGCAGCAGACCTGATTTTCGTATAGTGTTCAACGCAAGGGACTTGAAAAATTGGTTCCGAAATCGACTGATAATCCAGTAATTTTAAGCATGCGATTCGTTGTCTCCAACATCAGTGCTAATAAATTTAAGGGGATGATTCATGCTGCTTCACCTGGGACCATGGGATGATCTCAGTTAAACATTCACTCTCAACAAGGGCTTTCGAGAAAAACATCCAAGGCTTCTTAATTCATTAGAATGCTAATCTGCATTGCTTGTCACTTGTCAACCTGTCTCGCCAATTTCAAAAACCTCAATTCTTACGAAAATGTAAAACATGTTCTTTTGTAAGATTTGTGAGTGATGAGGATAAAGAGGAACCAAGTTTGACACAGCACCGATTCATCCCAAGGCGTGATCACCTAGGACAAACTCACGAAAATGCGTTAAAATTAGCCTCTTGCGTTAAATGCTTACGTTACGCATGCAAAGTAGCCCCAATAAGCAAATGAATCGTGATCATTAACAATCGACAGTGCATTTCCCCTGTGCTCATAATATTACAACTTCGGTTGTGGAGTTTTAATTAATTTTTTGTATGTAAATCCTGGTCTAATAGCAAATTTTCTACTTAACCTCTTCATTGTACCTTTGAGGGAGTTAAAATTGAGCTTTTGCACATTTATATGCCTAAAATAAAGAGTAATTAATAGCATCATTTCTATGTCTGGTGCCAAGCATTTTATCGAGTAAATTGTCATCCAGCATCCCCCTTGAGTGCATCTTTTGACCTTTAAGATGATCGATTTGAGGGCTCTTCGCCATGGTTTCCTGTAACGATTCAGCTTAATTTGCAGGCGTTTGTATGCTTCTTTTTTACACATTTTGAAGAGGACTTTCCGTGGTGCTATTCACCACGTCTTGTCACTTAAAGTCTCGTAACACGAAATGTAACTCAAGTTTGTTTGGGACACCATAAGAGCCAGTAAGCAAATGGGTCTCACATCTCGCGCACTTACAGGTGTCGATAGGTATAAATGACTACCACCTCTTCCCAACTGGAACGAAGTGCGATGGATGAAGGCATTTTACTTTGCTATGCTCATCTGCTACACACTCTCCACCACCAAGGCACTACTTCATATTCAGATGGTGGTGTCTCCATCCAGCGTGAAGTTAGCAGGGTTAAGAATTACAGCTGAGTTTCCTGCCTACTTAATCTATAAGGCTTTAACTTATTCGAGAAAAACAGCCGGGTGAGGTGAGTCGAGAGAAGGTCATATTCACTACACGTAACCAAGTAGTCTCATTTGCTCAGAATTGTTTTAAAGACACCACTTTGGAAGAAAACGGACACTGGAGTAAGAGTTGCTAAGAATATAGAGCTCTGTGTCCTCAGGAGGGGGTAGTGGTGAAATAGTGCTCTTATCCCAACCATAAATCAAACCATACTCATTACTGGGCTACCATGGCAGCCCATGGAAGTATAAAACTGAGTGCACCAACGTCCCTGAGGTGATAAAATGGCCACAAAACAGCTGTCGAAATAAGTTAGAATTGCGAACAAGAAACCAGACTTATCATGACAGCCAATTTTGTTAATAAAAGACATCGATCTGCGTGCTAAAAATTCAGACGAAAACTCAACTTGTTGGGATGGTTTGAATAAGAGAGCGTAATTATAGGGAAATAATAAAAGATGCAGTTTTACAATGACGAAATTGCGTTTTGCGTCTCAAAGAGCATCGACGTTTGTCGCAATCTGTTAAATCACTTAACAGGCTTCCAAGCCATGCCTAACAGCAGGACGGCGTAGGGTGTAAACATCACTTCAGTAGTGCGAAAATGGTTTTACATACCATAAACTCCTATAAAGGGCAACATCTATTTTCATTTGCTGCAATCTGCCTCCTTCGATTAGGAAATAACCTATTAAGTAAATAGTTATGTACACTTTAAAATCTACTCGACCTCGGTTGCATGAAGTCTGGAGTTTCGATATTGGCCTTGTTCATGTTATACCAGATTTCAGCGCATTTCAGATACATTCATTTATCGATACACCATGGGGTGAGATGCGCTTCAGTTTGCATGGAATGCGCCCGACGTTGTGCTTTGTAAAAGGATAGCATAGAATAAAACTTCTCCAAATATCCTTATGGAACTCTTTGGCAATATAGGATAGGAGAAAATATGTAGGAGCATAAAAGAAGCCGTGGGCATTTTTACGCTAGGATTCCGCACAAACTGAAGAGAAGTTTAGGTGGATTGTGCTGAAGGTGACTGGATAGGGTGATCTAAGAAGTTTAGGCTTAAAGTTTGTGGCGAATCGGTGTAGTCGCCTGTTAAATTGACTTGCTTCACATAGTAGAGGTGACTCAAAGGCATCGGGCGGAGGTATAGGCAAAGAGACACGAGAAGTCAAAGTATTGAGACTGGATTCTTTCAAAGCCGTCGATCTAGGCGCCAGTTGGAATGAACGTCGCTTTGAATGTTGCTGCTGCCCTTCTCCTCATCCGGGTCAATTTAAGCATCACACGCAGTTCATATCTTTGTAAGCCAGCGTAGTGGATTGTTGCAGTGATGAGGACTCTCAATTGGCAGGACGCCTAGGCCAGAGCATCTAGTGAGTCATGCAATCCTTTACGCTTGGCTGACAACCTCTCGGTTCGGACGGATTTCGTGAACCGGCACATGACTAATGGAGAACGTGACGGTGATTGCGGGGCCTAAAATGCAAACAGAGATTTTCCCGAAAACTCTACTTCACACATTAAATTTTGCCATTATCCACTAATGAATGTTGTAGGGTTGATTATAAACCATTACGTTAATGAATCCTTTGGCGCTAATCAAGAAAAAACAAAGCAAAAGAGTAAAAGCAAGCCTGCTACAAAATTCCTTTTTTAGACACTCCAGAAAATCGATCTCCCACTCTGTTCTTTCTAAATGGTTAGCATAGCCTAGAGGTTTACGCGAAGTGCCCTACTTGCTCATCATTATCAATCGTGTATGCACATTCGCACTTGAGAGTTCAACGCTGCCCGACAATCCTTGATCCACCACAGCCCATTATCACCTTGCCCATTCAATCTTCCAGGACTGGATTAGCGCAGTGCTCGGATCGATTACGCATATGTCCAGCAGCGATTTCAACTTCTCTAACTTACTCACACGAATGATAACTGACTTACTTACTTACTTTGCGTACAGAGCAAGCCCTGCTATTTTCCATTCCATAGGCCTAAATGCCTTTGCGTGACGTTAAATGTGTGATGAATTAGGCAATCCTGAAGCATGCCTTCCCAAGGAGGCAACTTAAATGTGCATGGCCCTAACTACTCGGGGATAAATACATTGGACAATAGTTTTCTGTTATAGCTGGTGGCATATCTCTCCTAATCAATGGCAACTAGGAGAGAACAGTTGCAACCTGTATTTTTCTGAGGAGTTATTGATGCAGATGGTGACGAAATTGATACACTTTATAGATGGCCACTGCTTCTTAATAGCGCCGTAGCCTATGTTAATGCAGCGCCAACATTGCGCTCTTTTCGCATCCTTTTTGAATTTCTAATTGCATACAAGAGAAGTACCCAGCCGGCTCCTCTTTCTAAGGATATCCTGCGGCAGATGTTTGCGTACTAAGCGTAGTTGTTACATGGTTAATTCTTCCTATTATCACGTTTATCCCTGATATGGGATAATCGATGCAGTGCTTTTTGGATAGTTACCATGAAATATCATTTTTAATAATGAGAAACTCTCTTTGCTTTCGTGTCTGTTGGTGACTTTAGCAATCAGATAGTTATCAACTCTTTACAAACGTTTTGCTTGAATTTGTTATTTTAGCAAATGAATCCGTAATATTTCGGTCAGGATGCGTAGATCCTCATTACTCTTCAGATTTTCATCATTGAGAATAAGAATCACTTAGCGTGCTGTGTCACACCAATGTTTTGAGTTAATCCTTATTCAGTTAGAGACCACTTGGGCGTGCTTGAAGCCTGTTGTATTCTTGTAAATGCCACTGGACTTCGTGATGGCTGAGCTTTATCGCTGCGCCGATCTGATGAGTTGGATACACTGACGTTTTCCCATTGGGAGTCGCAGTGTCGTCGCTCAGTACGTTCGTCGAATAATGCATAACTTGTGTGATGCTACGCATCATCCTGTTTGGCGGGCTCCTTTGTCCTTTGCTTATTGCATCTCACCTCATAGTTGCTTTGGATACATGTATTTTGCAATGCTCTTTGTACCAAGAACCGTAAGTTAGTGCAAATGTTTGTTATCTGCAGATGTTATCACGCCTCACTACTTGCCATGATAGAATGTATTTTCCTACTACAGGCTGTCATGATGCAGGAAATGCGCCGGTCGACCAGCATTTATGGCTACACAACGATAATTTGGCATCGTATAGCCAATAACTGCATAATTACAAACATTTCGTCTCATGCTCGCTTTATTGCTTTTACTTTTGCTTAGATAATGTCTTGGTAGTGGATAACTCCTGAGTCGTTGGGTTCATAATAGCTGGTGAACGACTGGTCGCAGTTGTTAACATTCGCATGCAAAAGGGACTTAATTCCTGCACATGAGGTTATTTTTTGCCAAACAATGCGCATATGGCTCGGAGATCTAGCCACTCTGTATAAGAAAAATAAACTTAGCTGCGTGTAGACTAAGGTTGATTAACCAAGGTGTTTTACTTGATGATATAATCGCGTTGATATCTACCACCAAAAAAACGAACTCTTTGACCCAACAACGTTACCTTTAGCTTATTTAATGTCAGTAAGTACCTCCAGTAAACCATGGTATATCATTCCATCTGCGACACGCCAACATGTTTTTCATGGGAATGATTTTCCTTTTTTTGTTTCACCGTTAATACAGCCGTGCTTAACAGAGCGCACCCATCAGAGATTGGTCATAAAGGCAGTCAACATTTGATGTGATTAAATTACCTGTCAAGTTAATAGTTGTGTGTTACATCGGAGCAACTCATGTAACATGGAGGCGTTAGAAGGTGAATGAATTCTCAATGTTGCTTTACGCGCATTAAGCTTACCCAAACCTGAATTGCATATCGAATTGCACCAAGAAAACTAAGGCATTAAGGGTCAAATAAATGAGACTCATTGTGAATGGCATTAAGAAGTGCCTGCCTGCGTGTTCTGCTCCAGAATGAGCTTAAAGTGCCTGAAGCTGACGCAACATTCTTGTGCAATAATGTCTCGCGGCAAAAGCAGCGACTAGAACTGCTGATACGATGAAGAAAAGGCAAAAAATTCTGTTTTGTAAAAGAGCTTTCATTTTGGATGGCGTTTGCGGTGCTGGTGAGGTGAGCTTAAAGGACGAATATGGCCTATCAACCTTTGTTCTGCTATGTGATGCCATGAACTTTGACCCTTCACTTCCTTAACATGTTTGCTTTAATTGGTTGGACATTTCTGCTGCAAAGGATGAACGAAAAAACCATCTATATATCGTTCCACTTTTCGAAATTTGGGACAATTGCGAGGCGCTAATGATTGAGACATGTAGAGATACCCAAGCAAATAGCCATTTGGCTTTCTGGCGTTTTCTAGCAGGATAAGTGTCCTCAGTTCACGAAAGAGTGAAAAAGTAATTACAAAATTACACAGCCTTCAACACTATGTCCTGCTAGGAATATTACGTTTGAAACGTCTTTGAGATAGTAGAGCAAAGATAGAAATGCTTTGGAAGTGAGGTTGAAGTTGTCATTGTTGTTGTTGATACCATCGTCCAGGGCAAAATAAATTAAAGGCGTGATGTTGCACACTTTAATACTAGCTGTAGCATGCATGATAAATTGGAGTCGTCTTTTGTCTAAGACGCCATTTTTACGTCTGGCTATCTTCCAATTAATGTTTGTATTGCACATCCGCAGGTAACCGTAAACGTCAACGCTTGCGAAATCGCCACAGCTAAGGGGCCATCTAAAGCCTTTTAATACATACATGTGTCCTTTAACTAAGCGTGCATATTTCCTCATATCACTGCCGAGCAGGTTGACTTCATTAGAGAAGGATAGCTAATAGCCACAGCATACAAAAACGGTAAGCCATTAATACCGCCATTATTGGGGCAATTCAAGTAGAACATTACACTCACCTGCTATTCTTATGTCAGGCATCTATGGAATAAAAGGCGAAATGCATCGCCTTATCATTTCTCTGCAATGAGCATTCAGGAATGAAGGAATTCCATTAAATATAATAAATTATTTGAATAAACCAACGTGCTTCTGCATCGAGAAGGACCAAGCTTAGCTTCACTGGTCTTTTGTGAGTCATCAACATGATAATTGTTTTAAAATATTCCCAACCGGTAGAAGAATTCTACTTATAGGCACAAAGGGGACAGACAACTCAAGTAGGGACATGCGCCTGCTCTTTTACGAGAACTAAACCCGTATGCTGGAGCTGAATATCCTTTGCATAGAACAGATAAGAACGCAAATCAATAGGATTCGATAGAGATCATCAGTCCGCTGCATTAAAAAAAATTGGCGCACAAAAGAGAATACGACAGCTTTTTGTTTGCATATTTTAGGTCATTAACTGCGGGAGGCATTATCAGTGTCAGATAGACTTTTATAAATGGACACCGGCGCCTCCTTTGCTTCATGTCAGCCTGTAGTAAAAAAAAGGATCATTTAAGCAGTCGCAAGTCACTGTATTGCGCTCCTCAATATTTGTGCCAACTTACGCGGGATGCGAGGTGGATCAGCTGGTTGTGGTGGTACCTCTCTACGATCCTGATTTGGTTATTTAATATGTCATATGATGCATATGCCAAATGCAAGTATGAACTGCGATGCAGTATATATTGCAACAAGTATTGTAATGGAACCGACACGTTTCAAATATGGATGCACAAATTAGCATAAAGAAATAAAGTGCGTATTTATCATTCTATTTTGATGCATAAGCTTACCATACGGCTTTGTATGGACAGTATCACTGAAAGTAACACCGATGTCCGCACCCTTGATTCCTTGACCAATCACATCGTAGGTGTTGCCAGGAAAAAGATGAGTAAGAGTGAGATCCCCATCTAGGTAGTGCAAGAAGTTCATCCCGGCGAAAGGGATAGAAGATCCTAGTGCTGTTAGAGTGATTACGTCAGCGTAGTTTTCGCCCAAAGCTGCAACATCCCAGGTCAAATCAATGTGGTCAGAACCTGCATCGCCCCATTTGAAATGTGGCGGAAGCGACGAACTTGCTGCAGCTGAATCTGATGTCGCTGACTCTAAATAAAAAAGAAAGAGGTACGTTTGTTAAACACGCTTGAGCATTATCCCTTACATGGCCACAAAAATGCGATCCATTTGAATCCTTTGAAATGAACAGACTAGCTACCTTGTACCACTTGGAGTAATAATTGGCAGACATTTTTAATACAAATCCATTAACAAAAAGTGGAGGCGTGCTGCTATTAGGAATCAAAATAAAGCATGAAGACAGGAATAAAAGTAGCCAAATGAACAAATTTCATCCATTGTCAAGCGCTAATTTGTGCATGCTTATCAGAATTGTAAAAAACACATCACCCGCTTCATCGCCTTTCGTAGTCCACACGGTAAAGACCAATAACACGAGGCTGAATTGAAAAACAATCTTCAACATCTTGAATGCCTTTAACTCACAGCCCACAACGTTTTTATGCGAACGATTCACACGCGAACCAGCCTATGAGGCATGCCGGTTTCGACCCACGAAGTCACTGTGGTTGAGCGCCCTGCGTGCATTTCGTGATGGGTTGCATCAGTGAGTTCGCATGCAGCCATTAAGCGTAATATCAAGTCAAACCTTTAAGATTACTGTCAACAAGGTGCACAAAGGTATGATTTATGCAATATTGTTGCGCAGACCAACGCCAAGAGTATTCTCGTTGACGTTGATGTTATTCAACCTTTAGCTGACTTAATCGTGTCGTCCTTTGACATTGATATCATCTAGAAAGTGTAATTCATCGCTTAGACACTCGATTTTAATGACCAAATAATGCACTCAGCAAACAACTTATTCATTGATAATAAGTTGAACTTAGAGAGTATCCCATTATTAAGAAGCAGGACAAAGTAGTAGAGAAGGTGCGGTGAACTTAAAATAAGCCTTTGCGCAGCCAGAGTTTCGCTTAAACACTTGACGACCGCTCACCTCCGTTTTAATCGCAGTTAGGCTGAGGACAGATCGAGAAAGTCGACTTGCATACTCACTCAAATCACGGAAACCTCAGTGATAAAATCCAACGCATTTTGCTTTCCTCTTCACCAAAATGGATATTCACGTTTGCTACCTGTACATGGAGCCATTTGGAGGCCCCATCTTATACCTTGGACATTCTCAATTTTAAAATAAACTTCTATTTTCACTTTCATTAATGCACATATGAATCCATGCATACGTATAGTTGTGCCCCTATGCATGAATACGCATCCTGTGCATGGCAATAATGTGTCAGATCGTGAATCAATAAAATGCTTCAAATTAAGTAACACTTGGTTTAGGGCAAATGATAAAGATATGCGTGGAAAGTTGCTAATCTAGTCGAATCAAATCTCATTTCACGTCTATTTTTTTTGCTTCAGAAATGTCTAGCTTGCTTTGTCCAGTGTGACAAACGCCTCAAACTTCTTATGTACTCTTGCGACACCAAAAAAGCAAGACCAATTGCAAAGCTTCTCACTGCTCTTTTCGTATGCCGTCACGCATTGAAAATAACACAGGCACTTTTAAACTGTAAAAACAGACTCGAATACAATGTGAGCAGTGCATGTTTTGTTCCGTTCGCCAACTGTGAGTTGCTCTTTCGTCATCCCAATAGAACACACATGCGTGGGTTCGCGCCTACTAATTTCCGACTCATTCCAGATTGTGCTCTACACTTTAGCCACATCTTTGACATCTCATACAACCTATTCCTAAATCAATGCGTTAGTATACCCCAGTGCATTCGAAGGACTGAACAATTTAAGAGTGCACCTCTACTGTCCAATGTGCCGTGAAGGATATGCAACTCTAGAGACGGTGCAAGATCGCATGAATTTTACACGATTTCGGTAGGTGTTGTTTCATCTATAGGGCAATTCCACAGTGATTATTTGTCGCAACGCTTTGATCTCTTCTGCTTTGAAGGCCTCTGGCATGAAATGCTTGGGAAATTGCGATCAAGCTCATCCACGCTGACAAAATTTGTAAGTCTCTAGTGAGCTTTATGATTATTTTTATTGTCCAAGTGTAGTTGTTGGCCTAATAAGGCGTAAGCATTTACTGTGTGATATGGGCGCACGTGACAGCCTGAGCCTAGGTGAGCATTACCTGGCTGGCATTGGTAAGGCAAGCATCGTGTCACATTGCATCGCGTCACTTATAGACAGCTGCACGGTTGTTATAGAACCAACGGTTGACTATGAGTTCACAGGGCATTGGCTTTTAAATTGCGTTGCGCTTTTGAGTACTTACAAAATTGTAAGTACACACTCATTCTCTAGTGTTTTAGTGCAACCCAACGAGCTGCATTGACTTATCCTACGGAAGTAAACCTAGCTATGTACTTAACGAGTTGACATACAGTCAATATAAATGAACTTTGGTCATGACTTAAATTTTATATCCTTATCATTCTTGCACGTAAGAGTGGCAATTCAACTCAGATATTAGGAAAATTAGAGCGATTATGTAGCAATGACTATAACCTAGAGAAGAGGGGTTTGTAGAAGATAAAAGACTTTTTAAAAAGAAGATGGTGCATTAAAAGCATTATCATGTTTGAGATTGGACAATGCTACATGGCACAATCAATTACCAATACCCAATTGAACCTGGAATGGAAATCTATCAAAGTCTGCCGCTATCATCAAGGCAGTGTTCCAGTGTTGCCATGATAGCCATATTTAATAACGACCAAACAAGAGATGAATGAGCACTGCTTCGTGCGCGTGCAAATTAGCCATCTACTGGCTCTTAAAGTGGGATCTGCAGCGTTGAGCCCGGGAGCATTATTCGGAATGCAGGAATGGAAGACCCTGCAGAAGTGTCAACAATGTCGAATTATTGGATGCAAATGCTGTACATAAAAAGCAAGAAACCAGGTGTTAAGAAGCGCATTGGTAGGCAACAAAGAAAAAAAAGGAATAAAATGAATAACTAGGAATCAGTCAAGTTAATAGAGCGCAAGGTGTCGCTAAAACTGATAAAGCCAGCTTTTCAATTTTAAGGCTTTGTGCACTCAACCAACCAACACGCAGTACATAACATCTGACACCAGCAAATTCGTCAGCAAGCATTTGTGGGGGAATTCAGATTACCGGCTTTGGACCTCAAATATTAATAGCTTACATGATGGCTTGGGGTCGCAATTTATGAGACGCACATCACTACTTCAAGCTAAGTGATATCTAGGTAGTTATGGTTAATCCAGTCCTGACAGGATAAAGAAAGGGCAAAGCATCAATAGTGCAGAACGAGAGAGCCGCTAATCATGCGATGAGCTAATGATTCCTTTTTTCACGTAATCAATATCACGCGCTGTTCATTTCACCTCTCTATTATCAAAAGTGTTTAACCTGACAAGGCTGTTGCGAATCCTTCTAAAATGAATAAGTGTAACACAAATACTGTGATCTAATATTATGGGATGTGTGCATATGCAAGTATGATCACAATTTTATCCGTAAATAAGCAGTTGCATTTTGTGTGTCAATCGTTTTCAATTGCAAAGCTGCATTCCATCAAATGCCCTAAGTTACATATTTTGAAATTTAATCCCTAGCTAATGTGTTTCCTTCCATTTCTACTTTGACTGATCCGCTAAAATGTTATTTAAAAAGCACTTTGTAGTCTCCGCTTTGTGGATTCTAATCAACGTTATTCGCCATTTACTTTTATTGACTGTTGCCTTCGGATCAGCGAGCATGCTTGTGTAACTTATTTATTACTACCTTCCCAAAAAACATGCAGTTTTCTCCAGGCATTCTTGCTGACAACAGGAGAGCAAAAACGGTTCCATAAACCATCTGACTGTTAACTGACCTACAGTGGCAGTCACTGTCAATGATCGCTTTGAAAACGGTAGTCGGTGAAGGTCAAGGGCAAGAAAGGTGCTCCATCCTTGCAGTTAGGGCTAGAAATTCAATGCCTAGAATAAAGTGTTATAGTGAATTACTGCAATGCTCGTGCCTGCCTTGCAGAGGCGTATGTTTAGTGATTTCTATCTGCGAACAACTGCTTCATTGGATTTTTATGAGGCGATAATATAGAACGCGGATTAAATCGACCAATTTATGATCACTAGCATCTAAAATACCCTTTCAAAACCATTTTAAACAGCATTTGATTTTTGTTTATGTAAGCTAGGCAGCATGACGCACAGGCTGCCATCAAATAATACCCTAGCGCATGCACAGCACCACAATTAAAATAATTCGCCCATAAAAACCTAGTCAAAGACGACATTTAATAAATTTTTAAAAAGCCTTAGAAAAATGAATGATAGGTTAGGCATATTAAGAAGGTTAATCATTTAATTGATAAAAAAGGATCCCATGCTGCTACATTATAGAATGAAATTCAATCCTACCAAACGTAGAGTCACATTTACCTTGACAAAATCACCACACTGAACTGTTTCGGTGCACTTTCTGGTCGCATGCTCACACGCATGTCTTGGTCGCCATGCAGATGTGCACGATTCGCATTGCAGTTGGTGGGCCCACTAAGAGGCTAAAGCATGGAAGCCACTGTGCTCCAGCACGCATGTGCTAACCCACACCGACGTAGCACGCCGCCTCCCTTCCTCCACTCACCTCTTCGAGAGCGAAGGTGAGCGTATCGCTTCCACTTTGCAATTTGTTAGCTGGTCAAACTCACCTGCTTATATCACTGCCTAATTCTTTTCCCCTTAGTAGAGAATGGCTCTACCTGGTGTTCTACAATAATGGGTAAAAATGCAAGCTTCCAGCCCTTGACCGCCTTCTCCGTCCTTCCCCCATGCATCTTCACCTATCTGTCTGTTTGCCCAAGTTTGCGTGTGTCATTGCACACTTTCATTTCCAACATGTTGAGGAGTCGCCTTAATTAACGTCGCGCAAAACAGGTAGAAACGTGTGCGTGTGTGTGCTTGAATGCATGTGGGTGAGAAGGAGCACTCGTTTCATCCTCGCCTACTAACTCATCCTTCCAGACGACCAACTAGGCAGTTCCACCCTTTAATTGTTCGTTTTGTGCTTAGCCGGCCGTTCATTTAATCTCAACTCCATCCTCAGCCAACACGCCACTACCCACACGCCCACCAAATTGCTTCACTGCATTTAGTCGCTTTTTCCCTCCTCTGGCTCCCCCACTTCTTTTCTTTATTCAGACTGAAGTGGACACGGCACATAAAACTAGCAAATACTCCCACGTCTGGTTCAGGCGATTCGTCCCCTGTGTGGCTACCATTTTGTGTTGCCTATGCGGGTCTGGAACAAAGGATCCGTCAATCAGGGCGATGCGGCACAAGCGACAAGTAACGAATCAGATGGCAGATCTGATTTTTTCGATTGCAGAAGTTGCAGTCAAAGAGCTGCAGTGCCTCCTGCTCATCCTTTTTGTCGTTTCGAGTCAGATGACAATATCGGAGGGGAAACGACATAAAGAATAGGAACTAGGAAATCAAAATATTTTTAATACTAGATTGAATTGTGATGGCAGCATGTTCGTTTTAAATATAACTATCCGAGTCCTTTGACCCGTAGGCGATGCCTCCATGGTTCATGCTAACAGTGTTCCAGATCCCCTCTTCGTTGTTTACACAGGCAGCATTTGTGGGAATTTCTTTATTCATTTATTCATCAGCAAAGGCTAATTTTTTCGAGACATCTTTATTGTCTTTGACAAAGCGCTGATAGCGAGTGCATTAATGGGGAGCTCTGGGACGGCGTTTGCCGGTGTCGGAGGATTTACGCTGTGTTCCTGCTGCTCACCCAAGAGGTATGTTTCAAGACATATCGGTCTAGCCAAATGGGTGGACGCCGGGCCATGCCGGTAGCCCTGACCTCTCCGTTCGCTGAATTTTATTCTACTACAACGCAGAAGGAAAGCCTACGAGAAGAAGGCAATTAGAATTGACGTGTATATACTCATAGAATGAGCTCCATTGGATTTATTCTTGAGATGCCTCACACCTTACGAATCAGAGTGCAGTGGAACATCGAAGTCTCGACAAATGATTTGAAATGTGTGAACTTTTGCAAGAGCGATTCCAACAGAGCTCTTACAATGGGTCCATGCACGTTAAATGTAAATTGCCTCCATCCTGAAGGCTCTCTTACAGCCTGACCACGTTTGACTGCCCCAGCCAAGTAAAATGATTTCCAGGCCATGTCTATCAAACACATATAATTTGCCCAGGCATTTCGCCTTCTATTCTTCTTTGAGGGAGTCTTGAGACGCTACATTGGTAGCGGCGGGTAGTGGATCCGACTATAGTGGATTTCCACCCCAATTTGTATCGCCTGTAACAAATTTCAGCTGTGCAAGAGAAGTGCATATGCTACAAATGGGAGAATCCTTGTCATCACATAACAGAAGGGCTGGGCATTAGGTCATGCAGATAAAATTCTCTTCCTCTTTTTTGCCCTCCTTTCAATAAAAGCTTCATCGTTCCCCTTCCCTTGTAAAGTGCTCTCTAAGTCAATCGCATTTTCCTGTAAATGTGCTTGTTTGTTTCACATTTGGAAGTCCCTCCATTCCTTTTATTTACTAGTCCAAAGCAGGCACATTCGTTAGCTTCAAACACATCATCCCTTATTCCTTCATGCCTTTACTGCATTTTCCAAGGCACCATACTTATTTTCTGCACTTCGCTTTCCCACTACCCTTCACCACTATTATCCACGCTGCATATTACTCACCTGCTTCGCGACTATTCTTTAGCGAAGGTTCCAGTATTGCGCTTTAGCATTTTTACTTCTGAATCTATTCGACTCTCACACCATATTTAGGTAGTTTTATATTACCGCTTTAAAAGAGTTCCATATTAAAAGGAAACGTAATTACTTTATGTCACTATAAAGCAATGTTAAGATGTTATAACTAGCTAGATATAATTTTTTATTTAGTTAAACAATTGTAATGATGTAATCATGCGGATAAAACCGATATGCATGCACATACTAGTATCATTTTGCAAATTAATATATAAAGTAACCTACCCTTAACCATGCATTTCATGAGTCAATTAAAGTAGTAGACATTAAAAATTATTGAGTTTTAGCAGAATAATTATTGCATACTTTAGTTATGCGAAAAATTAGTTTGATTTACTGTGCTAAGTTAGCCGGTTTTCTCAAAATAGTGCTTGGAATCAAAGGTTATTGTAATACTTGTATTCTTTAAATGCGCTTTGTAGGCCAGAGGCGAAAAAACAATTTAAGCTTGGTGGCAGAGCAGTGTGGCCACTCACAGGAGCGTGATTTATCCCCATCCTAAGTTCCCGTACTAGGCCTCGCTGTGCCATCTCCCTCTTGTAATAAATGTCGAAGCGTGTTCCGACTTCTAATAACAAGGGCGATCAGGAGGAAGAGGAGGAACCCTCTACAGTTGTCCTGAGCTTTTCGTTTGCTGTTTTCTGCACTGTATGCGTGGCGGATTAGAGTATGATTGTGGCGTCCAGAGGCTCCCTTGAGGCAAAAGAAGGTAGAATGCCAGGACAGAATATATATATATATTCCATGGGCAGAGGGAATTAATCTGCAGGAATGACCCCGAGGCTAGCCTCCGTAGCTAGGGCAATATGGCCACCTCGTGACCCTGACCAACACTGGTTGTTCAAGCAAACAAAGTATTATCATAAAATTAAAGGGAACGCAATTAAGCTGTTCCTTTTAAAAGAATGGTGTGTTTTTAACAAAGCCATGTCTTCTTGAAGTGATTGGCATTGTCAAACTCAGGAATATGTCAATGTGTTGATCAGAACAAACGCGTCATCTAGAGAAATTGACGTCTGAGTTACCGGCATGGTAACTACGCCCCAGATATTTTCTAATCCTCAGAAATGGAGTCGGTGCCTGATATGAGCTGAGGAAAGACTTGGAGGAGATGGAGGTAATATGCAGTCCTTTGTTAGATCAGCTTGTCAAAGCGACAAATTTGCCCTTTGCTGCTAACTGCAGCATATTGCATGTCACGGATTTCGTGAACTTACCTTAGAAGATAGCTATAATTTCTTCTTTCTCCATCAGGAAATGAGGTAGCTTTACTCCCTCTACATTGTTCTAGCATTAAACCACCCTCGTCATCCCATGGATGCATACATGCTCAAACCACCATCTCCATGCCACTACTTCATAGTGGTGCTCAATTTAAGCGCTGTGTTCTTAACACTGCCCTACCGGTTGTAATTGAAGGCGTACAAGCTTCATTTGTGCGCCATGAAAAATGCTTGTGGGGTCATTCATTGCCACAACTATATCATTTCATACGTTGCCTATCCCTTCCTTCAGCCTCACCGCCTCCGTCCAGCTGACGGTCTTTGCAGCTGCACTTCCAGCTGGAATGCTATTTCCACTTAATTGCTACTCAGTAGAAGTATTTGTTCATGATTCCTCATATTGTTGTTACCGGCGCTGTAGATGGCTCTTCCTTCCTCCTCTTTTCTTCTACCACTCTTGCCGTGAGAAGGCTAAATATTTCTAGATATCTTTATCATAAGCAGGAAAAAGACATGCTGTAACTGCGCCTCAGGCCCTGGAAAGAGACTACGTTGGCCTCCCATCTCTGGCCTACAAGGCATATTTAAAGAACAAAAATATTACAACCTTTGTGAAAACACAGGGCTCATTGGCGCGGATTGGTATGCCAACGGCTAACTCGCAAGCACATGCACACTTGCCATATGATCTCTGGGCAGACCATCTTCTTGGGTGTGCTTGACTGTCTCCGTGTAAATCTTTAATGAGAAGGCTTGCGACACTAGAAAGTTGTTCTTGTTTGAGTTATTTATTAATAAAGTTGCGTATCATGAATTCGGGGATAGCATTAACTCACATGGCTTCAAATTTTGCTGGTCCGAAAAGCTTTAGGGCAGTCGAATTTAAAATATCCGCATAAAATTCTGTCCAGATTTATTTTGCTTAGATGCTAGCAATCGTCATATTTTGTGTAAAGCCTAGTAAACTTGCATCGAACTATTATATTACCCGTGCCGGTTAAAAAACGCAGCCATAATGAGAAGTGAACAAACCTTTCTCATCGAGATAGGTGCGAAAAGACCCCACCGTTTTATCATGCTTTCCTTCTTAGGCAGCAAGCGAATCAACTCATCTCAGTCGGTAATTCCTTAAGAATCACCATTTGTGCACAGGCTTATCCGATGCCATAAAATGGGTGACTGTCATTTTTTTGGGGCAATAGCATCGGGAGAGCGCTTGAGCGGTTGGCACTTTTTACTATCACACTTCATCCAGACGCTGTATAACAGGCATTAAGTAAAGCCTCAGAGTCAGAGTTATAGAGCGGGCTTTGGCTCATAGATTAGCTTAGCTCATCTTGCATTTTCCAAGCCAATCCAACCCTCTGTGTATGTTTGCTCAAGTTAGTCATCAGCGCCACCAGTAAACCAACCCAATCCAAGTACTGTAGTTGTGCGCGCTTTAGTGTAAGCCAATCATTTAAGGGCATGTTTCCTACTGGCTCCTTGTATGCGACGCTAACCCAAGCCACACGCGTGAGCGAAGTCGTTGGTCTGCATTTATGCCGTATTCAGCCCAATCGCAATACGTTGGCATTAAACGAAGGAAGACTATTTGTTCCTTTGCTTAACAGGGAGGAAATGTGCTGATATTATTGAGGATGGCAGAGTCATTACCAGCTCCAGAAAAGAAGGCTACCTATGTGGTAGAATTGATCTATGCAAATCCTCTATCGATGCCATCATTTTCATTTCCAGTAGACTAAGACATCAGTCAAACGCAGTTAAGCCCGCATGTACCTCATGGTCTCTTTCTCATTAAGCTAACGTTGGGAATAGGATAATGGGTCGTCTGTTCAACACTCTACCAAAGCGTCAACATTTGGGCCAAGTCTACAACTGCATATACACCCTCTGAGAAGAAGATGGACGTCTCCACGATGAATTGAATACCCACTAATGTACCTCTTTAATTCTGCAGAAATTATGTTTGCGCTAAGCTGACTTTGTGTCTGCATGCATGGTCCTGCTATGTTCCTCGATTTGAACTCATCGCTAGGCTCACAATGAGAGATATTCTGATGTAAGTATACAGACAGAGGTTTGGTTGCCGGGGCAATGTTGTACTGCCACCTGACGCGTCGTCATCTCTACCTGCAATCAGTTAGCGAGCAATGCTTATGCACGCCATAACTGCATTTTTAACGGCACAGAATGCAATTTACAAAACCTAATTAGACTGCGTAATCATTTAGTTTTACGTGACAGCTAGGTAATAACACACATCACCACCAATCTCAAGAACAGCACAATCGACTGCGTTGCAGGCACAACTGAAGCTCAGATTTAACAAATTTGAGGATATTAGTAAGGTCAGAAATGCTTTGAAATTGGAATATGGGCATTTAAACCAAGGCCATGATAATGCACAAAAGCAGATCAAAATGAAGGGAAATTTAGGCACTTGGCAATGCTCAAATATTCTTATTTCGGGCTCGCTAACCAGTCCCTCTTTGGTGGAATTGTGCGAAGTCGTATGAGTCGTGCAGAGAGTTATTGAAAAGCGTTGATATCTGTGAGTTGCAGGCGTAATGTCTCACTGCCATTGTGATGAGCTCTTAATGCTAACGCGCAACATCACACAAGGATCTGTTTCCTGTGCCCATTTCTTCACCAAATTTGATATTTGCGCTCATTTGCAGTCTTAGCAATGGAATTTAGTGCGTATGGGCTCATAACTTGGGTTTAATAGGTAAAAAATCAAAGAACAAATACAAGGAGGCAAACACCAAACCAACTACAGTAGCCAAACGGGAAGTTCGGAATCTCTCAAACTACATCAAACATAAGCTGCGATATTCAATGCCCAAAATAAGGGTTGGGATCAAGGCGTAACAGGAAGGCCCTGGCATGCATTTATGATGCCTTAAATATGTAGCCATGTAAAAAAATGCAAAAACTAAATCATTCATTTAGCAGCTCAATAAAAGCTGCGTCACTTAACTGCCACATTGACTGCAGCACCTACTGAGGGCGAGACAGTACATACGCTGGCTGTCAAAATGTGGGGCAGCAGAGGTAGTGGCTGGGTAGACGCAGGATGGCAAGGTAGGTTAAAGGTCCCTTAGACAACTTGAGGTCAGCACGTTGCAATGACAATAACCTAGGCCTAACGGAAGTGGTAAGATATCAAAGAATGTCAGTGGCGTAATGGATGCCGGTCGCAAGTCAATGGTAATGGTAGTCCTCAGCGGCCGCTCATTGTTGCGCATAGTCATTGGGGCGTCTGCATTACCGCACGTTAAATTGTGAGTGCATGAGTTGCAGCTGCTGCGATCTTAGACCAAAAATTGATTTAGCGTGTCACTATCATAAAAAGGTTACGAGTTCATTTTTGAACCGCTAATTACATTGCGCATCAATGCAAATGAGAAATGTTACTACACTTTTCTCTACGGTAATGCGAATTACACGGAGCGTAAGGATCACAGAAAGCATCCTTTAGAGAAATGCCCTCCATTATTATAACAGAAAATGACCTACCGCTATGGCTGGGAGTTACCGAGGGCTAATCCACCAAATGTGATTAGTTGTAATCAACCAGGCAGAACTTTGCATTAACCAAATGATGCACAAAGGCATGAATAAAATCTGTATGCAGAATGACTTTATATGCTGAGAGCTGTGTTGCCTGTATCAAGGCAAGAGCAATAGTTAAAGCAAAACCACACAAATATTACTCGAACCGGCAGTCATGCAACACACTAGCGATAGCGAACGCCACACACCTAAATGATAACCACACAGACACTCAGAGGTGACATCTAAAATGAGGTGTCAAAGCAAATGAATCTCATAAAACTATTATTGAAATTGGAACTTTGTGCATAGTAGATTGATGACAGTACGATAGCGCTTAAATTAGGTCAAGAAATCGGCAAAGACTAGAGGAAAGGGCTGCAAGGTAAATCGGTCGTCCACTAGACAAAGTCAGAGGCAAGATACATCATTTTTGGTCGGCTACTAAAACAAAACGATGTTTTTTAAAGCATTGCACTAGGAGTATCAACAGTCTGTAAGATCTGTAGTGCGAACTAGTTCTGCCCCTAAAGCACCTTAGCTGAACCCTTAAACTCTTCCCTCCCGAATCCTATTCACCCATCGCATGTATCGTACCCTGTGCATTTACAGCTTTGTGAACGGACATAATGCGTTCAACGTAGAACGTGGAAGCTTTTAAGGCATCTAATCTTATACGCACTTCTGCTTCGCTTGGTTACTCTGCCCAGAAACACTTTCACACTTATCACCCGTCAAAATGGCAAATGCAGGTTAACCAGATCCAATCCACTGCACTCTTGTAGGAGATAAAAATGAGCAGGTTAGGGCAAAATTTATTAGAAACTTATTTTAACAAGTGACCATGTAAGCTGATGAAAACCTGCGACATAAACAAAGTGACATATCTAACGCGCCACACAATTTATCTTTTAAGGTTGGGCGAAAATACACCTTAATGATGGCGGTCCGACACGCAAAAGAATAGAGAATTGCGGTGAGTATGGTTTTGTGGGAGCTATGATTCAGTCCTCAGAAACGAATCCAAAGGTTCAAGATTTTACTAATTGGCGTGAATTCAGAGAAAATCTATCGGAATCCGGCAAGATAAGTAAATGCAATGTAAAAAGTATTAGACAGTGATAAGTAGCCATTGCAAATAGCAAACAGCGTAGTTGCGTACCGTGTTTGCATGCATTTTAAATAAGCCTATTCGCAAAGATGTAACCACTCTGTGCGATTCTCTGTACTCGGTACGCTTAAAATCCCATGCACAAATTTTATAATCTCTGAGCATGTGACTTCCTATTTCTCTTCAAAAAGTGCCTAAAGAGCATGCAAGTAGGTATCGAGATCAAATGGGGAAGTTGAGAAGGTAAGGAAGTCAAATTACAGCAATGTTTCTGCACAGCACTCTGCTGCATTTATAACATCAACCTACCGTTCAGCTAGGGTGGGTAATACCTTTACCATAAAGACACCTAACAGGGCGGTATCTTTATGTCCTGCTTGAGACGCCCAGCATAACTTCGCAATGAACGTAAGAGTGCCACCTTCGAGCCGATACCTCGTGTGGTAATAACGCTAAGGAAAGTTTTTTAATTCCTTATTTTTGCGATATACAGCATCAATTTATGAATGTTTTCGGAGTAATAAGGTAGCATTGAAGTCCATGCTTGACATTTTCCACTCCAAAGCTTGCCCACATATGTAGTTTTAAAAGTTCAATTCGCTTTTTTGTTTCCTTTTATCTGTGATTAAGCTTTCCGACGAGTCGCTGTAGAATGCTGCCAAGGTTAAATAAACCACTGCCCTATTGCAGTTGAAAAAAACCGGACAACATTGGGTGTTGCATCTACACAGACAATTCATCGCTCACAATTATATTGAGTGTCTCCTTGTTTCGAGAAAGATAGCACCTGCTGGCTTCCTTGCAACTTGGGCAGGATATTGAGCAGCCAATGCTGCTGAAGGCAAAAGAAGATAATGCATTAAAGAGATTTTCTAAACGTGAGCAAATGAAAGGAGAAGCGTAAACTCACCATACCCAAACTGCGGATTGATGCACACAGGTAGGTGGGTGGCTAAAATTGATGCATGATTGTGAATGGCAAGATAGGTATAACTTCCGTAGCAAAGGACGGCAAGCGACAACTCACCTGCGCTGTTATAGAGAGTGCCTGGTATTGTAAGTTGCACATTCCAACTCGGGAAAAACTGGTTGTTCTGAAGTACTTTAGTAGCAAGATATTGCTGTTGCTGCTGCAGCATGAGTTGCTGTGTGCTGTGTTGAGCCGCCATGTATGAATTAGGCTGCACCACCAAGGGATTATTTTTTGCGGCCTCGTTATTGGCTCCTAGCGCAGCAATCGTGTTGCTGATGGCCGGTGTAGCGTTGTTGGTTATAGCAACAGCTGCAGGATTCGGCCATACTGGGAACGAAATCGCTGCACTTGGCAGGATCTCTGCAACTGCTGCGGGACCCTGCAATCGTAGAACAGCCCTTAAATCTCAGCATTTGCCTACATATGTAACCTTCGGAAGCATTTGAGTTGTCAGCCACCAAATAAGGCCTTGCGCATATAGTAGATGCATAATTTTCTTAGCTAATCCTCTAACGAATGTGCTTACGGATTGTAGCGTAGGAAGACAATGGCCGAGGTCACTGCCAAGTGGAGCAGTAACGGTCATGGGGCAAGTTACTTCGAAATTTGTGGTAAGCTGTGCAATATTATGACCTCCGAGAGAGATCACAGCTGGATTCAAACTTCGATTCGATGATAACATGTAGCCGTTGAGTAGAGGCATCGATCCAGCTGCTTCCATGTTTCTTTCGTAAGGTGCACCAGTAGCCGCTTTCGGCGGCAAATTATCTGAGTTCTATCAAAGGCAATCATCATTGTTAAACACGATGAAATACGGATAGGTCACGACCGTACTGCAGCCCAATTTTAAGTACTTGCGGATACTGAGGAAATCCCATCTGCAAGATTCGACGGGTTAGGTTCTCTTGGGCCAAAAGGGTCTTCCGAGGCATGATCTTTGTTTTAATTGAGTGTAATTGTGAAATAAAGCAAAATTGACGTCAGTGGAAGAAGAAAACATAGAAATTATTTTCTACCTTCACTCTTTCAGCAGTAGATAGGCCTTCCTATTTAATATTGACGAAATCGGTCATGACTTTTGCACACCAAAAGTAGTTACAACCTTAAAAATTGCCTTAGGTAAGCCAACCTAGGAGCGCACATTTAAATATCAAAAAACGTAATAATTTTTAAAAGTGTCACTTCGCTGAGTGTGTACTAATAACAAACTGGGGTGGATAAACAGGGGTGGTGGCGCATTCCACCCTTCGTGGCTCTCATAAGAGTACCGCCAAAACGTCAACAAGTGAAGAAGATAGCTTAGCCGATTCCGCACACAGAAGCAATAGGATTTGGCAAGTTTTTCCATTTAGACACGACAGCATATTATTGGTTGCAAGACTGCTGTGTCTGCCATCATGCAAATAACCTAAATTTAAATTCTTGCCTATCACTACCTTATTATCTAGCATCAAAGTGTTAGGAAAGGGAATAATTTGACACATACAAGCAGAAACGGAGTGGATTTACAAAAGAATGAAGTGCATAGCTCTAAGAACATACCATTTAACGAGGACACTATAAATGTGAAGCACTCACTGGAACTTCTGTCCTCCTGAACTTGAGATGCAACATTAGAGTTGGAATTGGCTGATTCCGCTGTACGATTCATGCGTGTAGGAATGCAGTTCATGAACAACGCAGGGCTGCGTGTCGCCCAACACGAAATTTGGACCTGAGTGGTGCTGCTACTACACAACTTTGATATATACGTTTCTTTGGTGTGTCCGTTGTCCATATTCTAAGCGCTTATTCGCTAATGGATGAATCACAACCCCGCTCTAGCGCATTATTGGTTTGGAGTGATCAATGAGAGAATGAGACATCTGATTGGACATGCCCATGAGTCTGCACAACTTTTGGGTTAGCGCCTCGTGCCTTGCGTTATGGATAAGCAGTTAACTTTCTACATAACTTTGGCCTACTTAGTGTCAAAACTAGTTATTTTTATTGCGCTTGGCATAAACTAAAAAAGACTACTAGTATTTTTGTTTGTTTTATATGACCTTACTCAATAAATGGGTAATGGAATGCCCTTTTGTGATGATTTGGCGTATAAACGCGGCCTACGATGGGTAAGACTCTTAAGTCGGCTGCTGAACTTGGTAATGTCTCTTAACAAAAGCAGCGGAATGACATTTGGTGTTACGCTAATTTTATCCCTTAGGGCGGACAAATTCACATCCACGTGAAGTTGACCCAAGAACAAGTAGGACAAAAATGTGGTTCGGACCTTTTGTGGGATATTTGATTCGGCTTCCACCAGTGAAGTACAAATGCGCATTATCTAGAACAGTTCTTGTTGATTTGGGGAAGCAAGTTAGCCCGAATATAGAAAAGGAAGTGTGAAAGGAATCAAACACAGTGATAAGCAACCACTGTTGGTAATAAACGTCCTATTTTTGCAAGAAAATTCTAATGCAGATTGTAGGAACACACTCTAAGGATTTGGCCACACTAGAAATTCCCTTCTCACGATTTATGTGAAAACATCTTGGTATTTATCTTGTACAAAAGGCAGGGGTACTTCCATCTATGCGTACACTTTACCATTTTAACTAGTCCATGGGGACGTTAAACGTAAAATTACCTGAAGTTACGGCATTTTCACGTCTAGCTTAAAGCATCTAAAATATTTCTGGGTTTGATGTAAGGATATCATCTTCGAGCGGAGATCAAAATACGCCTGGCAGGATCTGTGTTGTGATATCTTTTATGCAAATTACTTTAAAAGTTCGTTCATCCGATTTATGGTACAAGCATATACGTGTTACTCGAGTAATCGATTGGCATTAAAGATCATAATGAGCTTCTTCGTCCTAAATTAAGCGCATTTAAGTGCCAATTATAAGAAAACGATAAGTCTATATCCTATTTTGGAAAAATTCAAAGAGCAGGAATTATTTTGTGACATGCACAAGTGCTTATTTGGAATTAATTTTCTTTTTTTGACACGATGAACTAATTAACGCCTAATAGCTTAACGCTGAAGGAGAATAAAGCCATGAAAATTAGACTCATAATTCCACACAAATTATCTCTGCTGAGGAAACACCGTAAAAATCTAGTTGGTGAGACTTGTTAAAGTCAGTTGCTGACTGATTTTAGCTACGACGCGATGATTACAATGGCATACGACGCTGTGGAAAACTAGATAAATGTATGCAACACTTACCCCCTACATTTCCCAGCCCCGTATCCCCCATCTGAATGGGATCTATGTAGATGGCCAAATAGTGCTGAATTGAGATCGCCGTTATGCACTTAACCTGGATAGTGCATCAATGGAAAGAATCTGACAAAGGGCAAGCTTCACCTCTCATAAGCGATTAGGCCTCAATGAACTCGATATGAAATGCTGTCCAGTCATAAATAGCACACATTTTGCCAAATTGAACTAAAATGTCATTCCATTCGAACAGACGAGTCATCACTGGCAAATAAGATTAACGTCCCTGTATTCTGAGGAAGACTGCGTGCGTCACTTCCGCTGTCCAATTACAGCAAAAACGAACAAGAACGTACTGCCTGGTTTCACACTCGGAAAAGACAGGGTAACAAAATTTGCTTTTAAGGCTACACTATTGTATCCTGTTTCTGTATCCATAAGTTTTGCTCTCAGAACAGGCCCTTCTCTTTAAGTCTTAAGGAAAAACTTGACCGGTGAGATATGCATCCAGGTTAAATTAATTTAATAAATTAGTGGTTCAAAGTGGAGTGATGAACATTTATACCATGGTTGCTTTTGTTTCAAAGAGCTATTACATGCGTCCGTACAGTAGTGTAGGAGCTACGATTAAGCGTAGACTATTCATTAACGGTTCTATCTGGTAGCAAACTTGTAAGCTTATCCGCCTGCTTACGTCGAGTCAGTTAACGTCGATTGACTTCTTTAGGATAAGCTATACAATCGCCAACTAAAGTCAGAAAAGATATAAGCTTGACATCTGCTATTGCTTTTCAGTAAATAATAACACAGCAAAAGGATTAGCCAAATGAGTGACTCAAGCCGCAGTTCCGGCGCTTTTATGTATTTTAGTCAAAATCAAGTCTGCCTTAAATGTTCTAGATAAAATGGACCAACAATTTTAAGCAGTGGATATAGCCTAAAACTGTTAGTCAGGTCTTCAAGTGAGGCATGACCTCGCTGTCCATACTAAGGTGCATTTAAAGCTGTCACTTGGGTTTCAATTAGAATTTTCAATGGAACAATGCTATCTTTAACTAAAATTCACGCAAAAGGATTCAGAAATTAATGGCGAACACTGGCGTTAGCACGTTGAATGAAGCACAAATTATGTATTCTTACTATTGCTTTTAAAATTGCAAACAATGTACAATGTTTGTCAGCTGCGCCTAGAGGAAGCGAGGACTCCATAAGAGTATTTAAATGATGCGATGCAAATTATGGCTGCGCAAAGTTGACCTAAAGAATAATGCGGAAGGGAGAGACAATTCTTGCAAGAGTAGCCTATATTGAAGACAAAAAAAAGATGGCACCTATGATGAGACACGGGTAGAATGCTAGTCAGTATCCGAGAAGTTAACCAGATATGCAACCACTTAAACTTCATCTATTTCGTTCTAAGACTAATTTTGATAAACTGCGCGTGCGATGCTTCTGCATAACTAATCATAAACTGTAAAGTTGGGTTGGAAAGAAAAGTGACTTTAATTGAAGGCAAAATATTTAGAAGCTGTTATTCCTCTGCACTGGAATTTTTCTATCGTTGAATAAATTAACACACAACAAAACTCATCATTGCCAGATTAGAAGCATGTAGAAATATCGTTAGAATTTTGCCTCAGCCTACATAGTGGTAGTCCTAAACACAATTTGGGCCGGTTCATCTAACATCAAAAAGAGAGGTCATGAATTCACTTAACGATCTATTGATTTAGGCTAGCTATCTTTGAAAATGAATCGTTTTGCCTCCATTGAACAGGATAATATTAGCCTAAGGGTAATATGCAGTTAATAATTCAAAGGGCGCGACTCATTTCACAGAAACTCACCCAAGACCGGTGGCGTTATATACTTCGAAACTACAAGTTTCGCCGAGACTTAATTTCCGGTAACCGCCTGTGTTGGCATCAACAGCATATGGAAGTGGTGCTCTTTTGGCTTGCATAGACTAAGCCAAATAAGCCAAATAAGGTCATCGGCACCACGAAGCAGAGACATTTGACATTTGAAGTGGATTGCGGTACACGTTAAGCCCAGCTACAGCACACTGAACGGATTTTTTATTCACGGCACTTGCGTGACACCTCTGGATAGCCTGTGTCAGCTCTCTATGAAGGTGTTTAAGAGTCAGGCATCGCGCTAAGTGATCATCGCTGGTGGCCATCCCCGTATTTTTCCTTGGAGTTTCAGAGGCATTTGAGACTTTATAAGGGTTAGTGCAACAATCACACTCAACCAGCATTAATTTGGCCATATAACGTTGATTTTGTAAGTTGTGTTCATCTTTCTGACCAAGCGATTAGTGTTACGTAAGTGTGGCATGCTAATAAAAAATGAACCCCATTCCAGCATGACTAGTGTTACCTTTTAACTAATCCTCTACCATTCAATCCATTTAGTTATTTTAACTAGATTGTTTCATTGATAGCAAGGAGATGGGTCTTAAAGTCAGAGGTGATGGCCATTTGCTTTGCATCCCCAACATAAAAATCTGTGGTTGTTCGAGCATAGCTAGAGTCCCGTCTGGATGCCTTATGACAAATATCCTTTGCTGGTATGGTTTAGATGATATTGATTACTGTCGACCAGCTGAGTCTTTATCCGACATTGCGGCATTACATTAAGCTAGGTAATAATCATGCCTGCATTGATTTATGGATTGTCCTTCTCAGGTCAGGGAGGGTCAGACCTAAGTCGAATTAGCAACTTTCGTGATTGCGCCTAATGACACGCACGGATTTAGTAAGTCTTGCAGACAGGCACGATCTTTGTCATTATTAATTAAGGTAGAGTTTACTGTAAGCTGTTCAATCATGATTAGATCCAGTTGCTTCCTTGCAAGTACATCCCTGTGCCTGTGTCAATTTGACGAAACCCAGTTTGGTTTTTATGATCAGCTAGACGATCGTCGGTTTTTTCGTAACATAAATTAAGCCTAGCATCCGCTGCTGCTTTTTGGCAAATAATGAAAAGGTGAAGGAACTAGTTGCTTGAATTATAACTTATTGCGGTTCGATTGCTTTCACTGTATTTGTACTTAGACAATGTCTGTTTCAAGTACTCAGGAACAGATGCGTGAGGTGGACATGCCGAAATATTTTACGCATAAAATTTACCTAAAGACTGCTAGTTAGGTTACTAAAGAGCAGCATGAATTCGCTGTCTGCATTGCGTAGAGATCTATTCAGAGCCGCGACTTGGTGTATAATTGGATTTCATGAGTCGAGACGGACACCAATTCGATGTTGTCTGCAATCCAATGCATGCTAAAAAGTGCAAAATTTATGGCCAGAAGTGCAGAGTATATCCACTCTAGACATTGCCTTTAACATTGAAATCAACATGCAAAACTTATCTGCTGTAGTTAGTGAATGCAAATGTTTAAAAGAATATCTTGACGATGAGATGCAGCTCACGATGGCGTAAAGTTAACCAGATGAATAATATGAGGAAGGGGTGGGATTCTGTGGGCAGTATCTCCCACTTGTATGTGAATAAGGACAACGCCTGTGATGGGCACGAGCATAACGCTAGTCGGTATTTAAGGAGTCACGCAGACGTGCGACACAATGAGCCGCGTACGCTTTGCTATTGTATTCACCTCAACGTATATGTTTGTGTTCTTGTTGTGGAACTACCCGCGCCCTGCCGAGTTGGTCTGGGCAGTAAATTGACCTTTACTGGAATGAGAATAGTTAAGCTTTAAAGGAGGGATAGGATTATGGTCATAATGTGCCTCATGAAACGGCCGTTTTCCAAAATCTAATTTGAAGAAACCCGTCTTGATTCTCAATTACCAAATAGAAATTTGGCATTCCCACAAAGCATCATGGTCATGTTTTTCATTGCTACACTAGGTAACTTACCAGGAACTCTATCATTGTTGGAATAAAAGCCCGTGAAAGCTTTATTAAGGATACAATCTGCAAAATATTTTGCACTGGTCCTTCTAGCATCAGAATAAAAGGCCATGCGCAGAGGTAAGCAAGCTCTGAACTGCAAGACAGTTTGCCTTTGCGAGACAAGGTAGCACTAGACCTAGGAGGAATTTGTAATTAATGTTCTTGGTCAGCGCATGCCAATTTATATGAACTCGTCCAAAATTAGTGTTATTGCGTGCTTCAAAAATGTGAGAAACTGCTTTAGCACCTGCGGTCACCTGTGTTACCATCAGCAACGGTTCGGGGTAGCGATCTCTTGAAATGCAAAGACTAAAAAAGTGCTTCAACCTCCATTTTAAATGAGTTCACCAGCATTTGATATTTAAGATAAGTCGAAGTGCATCTTAGATGCTTCTGCAATTACAGCACTTGTGTGACACCTCTGGGTGGCCTTAGTCAGCTCCTACTTTAAAACGCGATCAAATTTTCTCTTTGCAGAGTGAACTGCTACTAGCTTTTATGAGTAGAAAGAGTTGCTCACGGAAATCACATGCTGGTTGAAAGGTGACCCATTCCTTCCGCCCTCAATCGAATGTCTCAACCATTGCAATTTTCACACCACAACATGTCAGGAGTTATGGGTCGAATCTTAAACAGATCTGAAGCACGTGACTCTGGGACACTTTGATGCTGGCTACTTAGACGCAAGTGATGGAGGGCACCTTGAAAGTCATGCCCATAGGACTAGACTGATAGGAATGTTAAACATGCGGTCCGCAAGACATCTTCCTGCTCGATCAAATTCACTTTAGCAAATCCAGATGCTATATGGGCAAGCTTCTGAAAAAATAGTGCTTTATGACTTATGAGTAAAGTCATGGTTTTGATAGAAGTTACGATCTACTAATCCCTCTAACTGAAAGCGATCAACTAGCCATGAAAAGCAACAGTAAAAAGTGCAGGCTGACTTTGCAACAAATAATAAGTAGCTGCGCAGAACTGCACTTAAAAAACAATCATGAAAACCATTTGTCATCCGTTGTTAACTAGACATGGGCTGATGCTCACTTATTTTTTAAAAGCAATGATCTGGCTTTGTCTGCCTTTTTTTCCCAGATGCTTGTTTAGAGCTCCCTGCACATGCAGTCTTGTGGGCGTCAGAAACTAGTGCCAGGAGGTGATGAAGTATATTAATTAAAACTCGCGAATGCATCTTTAGAGGAATGTGGGGAAAGGACAGGATCCTTTTACTATTAAGTTCTGCACCAATTTAAAGCGAAAGAAATAAGATAGTCATTAGAGATTGCAATAAAGTTACATTCCAACTGAATAACTAGCTCTGACTTCTCTTTAGTGAATTCGTAATTGCCTTTTTGAAGAAACAAACTCGGTTTGATTAAATATTATAATATGTGGTCACGCAATCGTAAAGTTTATTTTACGACATCAAAGTCTGTGTCATTCGAACGCTTCGTGTTCATGCTACTTTTGTGGCTTGGGCCAGATAGAATTACTATAATAAACTTGTTTGCACCATAGCCATAGAGCTGATCATTACTACTCCTCTTTAGCCCAGACCCTGTCTCCACAGCATTTTGCTTGCTGCCTATCCTTATAAATTCTTGGAAATAATGGCAAGACAATGCTCCTGTTGAATATTATAAGTAAATAGTCTTCACTGTTTATTAGTGTTTATCGCTGTTTATCAGTGTTGTTTTGAAGATTACTAGCAACTCAGATGTACTTTTATCTAATCAAGTAGCTACTCTTAAGGTCTTGGCAATAATTGCAGTAGCGGAGGCGCTAGTTGATGGTTCGGTTTTTCGTGAGGAGAACTTTCAATTTGGTGCCAAAGATTATTTTACCGACATTCAGTGCAATGGAAACAAATATTTTTCCAATTAGAAGAGCAGTCGCTGCCCCGTGCATAAGCGCAGGACCATCAAATTGTTGTCAAGTCCTCCTAATGACTCGGCAATTCTTTCCGGTTATCAACCTTTGTTGCTCATGCATAATACATGGGCATGGTCCGCGACAAATGAAGCAGCAATTGAGGTAGAGGGAACAATTCAATTAATTTTAGCGATCACTGTTACATTGGTTTGTCGCAACAACTTTATAATATGGTTCCTACATTCCTTAGTGCACTTCCATCCTTCCTTTTATTTATTTCTTCTAATTTACACTGCGCTGTGTCGAAAATTTCTGATTCACAGCCATTACAGGAAGATTGTTGAAATCATCCCATTGTTACGTGAAGCGAATTGATCAAGCACTATAATTAAACCCATTAATTAACTTACATGTTCATACAAAGCAAAAAAGCTATTCCTTACGTTTTGGCATCACATCGCTGGCCAGGCTAATTAACCTCTCCAGCGTTTTGCACAGACTGCATCAATTTTTGATACACTAACAGAGTAGATCTATGCACACAAGCGCACAGTCACTTTAGCTTGACCGAAATTTGTGCGGTGAGGACGAATTACGTTAGCATGTGTTCTAATCATGGTGTGGAGGTACGTGTTTATCTCGTTGACTGTAGTTGTGGATGCAGAAATGCGGATTTGGCCTAAGCACTGGCAGAGCCCATGTAAGATCAAGTGTGGCTCTTTTCACCTGTAAGTTAAAAGCGAAGTAGATTGCTGAGCAGATAGCACTAATTCATATGCTGAATGCCGATGCAATAGAAGGAAGAGTTACGGGCATATAATCCTAATGCTTTTTATCGGGTGAGATTTTTATCTCTCCGACAAGAAGGCAAATGAATCGGAAAAGAGCTTACATAATTTATTCCATCACAGAGACTATTTCTGTCCCAAATGCGACATATTTCTTCAGGAAAACAGACAGTAACGTATAATCATCCTGTTTTATTTGAAGTAGTCGCATTTTAGTGACAAGAAAGGACACAGAAGTGCAGACCGACAACTCTCGCATCCAGCAAGATATTATAACACCTGCTTGCAGCTGGCTGGCTTACGCAAAGACTAGCGCCGCGACGATAGATGGGTTCACTAGCGATTCATCTGTCCCTTAACTATTCTACGAAGCTAGACTTAAAGGATGCAATCGCCATGATCTGTCGTGACTAAGTTATGGGATCAAAATGATCATCTCTTTTCGTAGTCGCTACAATGTATACGTTACCTTAAAGTTTCCAAAAATAGAGACTCGCTCTCGAAATGCATGCCTGGTAATAATCCATATGTTCTCGATAAATGAAAAATCAAATATTTTGGGCGTCACATATTTTATTCAATAAAAATATGGTACGGTGAAAGATAACAAGATAGTAGCAGAGCCAAGCATGGAGATTAATCAGAGGACAGTTGGATGTGGCCGGAGCAGCTAGCTAATAAACCGCGTGAGAATCTGAGTTTTCTATTTCATAATCGTAGAAAAGAGCAAACTGAAGTCGAATATCGGTGCATCGCTGCAATGGGATTTGGAAGCGTTGTTGCTACTGTGCCAAGTCGTCCTTTAGTAGAAGGCCTTGGTTTTCCAAAGTAGTCAAAGTTTCAGACTGATCAGTCATCCGAGCTACACTCTGCTACAACTGCAGGCTAAAAGAGCCAGAATAGCATCTCGAAATGCAAAAGCTACCAGTTACTGTGTCGTGGTTTTGAAGCGATGTCTTTTTCCAGAACAAACATCTAGGATGCTAAAAATGTTTTGGTTGGTAAGTGGGGAGCAACAATTAAATGAATAAATGAATCAGCACACAAAATGATAGGTACGAGTCCTGCTATTGAGTGAGTCATAGGTCAAAATAAAGGGGCAAATAAAACAAATAAATTGACAGATTGGATTTTAGCTCTGATTAATTGAAATGCGATGCTCAATGTAGAAGCTGCAGAATGACTATTCAATGCGTTCACAGCTAGCACCTGTTTGAAGAGAAATCTCCCTCACAATGCCCAGTGGTTGTGTCGTTTGCAATAATGACACCAGTTGGGGCTAATAGCTTGTACCAGCTTAATCCACGTTCATAAACCCCAAAAAAATTATTCATCACTGATTTTACTATTCTGCAAACTAGCAAAGGACAAATGACTGTGACCTCGATCTATTGAGGGTAGACAATATGAATCCGCAGTTCTCACGCCCCATTTATACCTGTCGATTTCGCTGAGACTGATCACGAGAGGATAGTTGCCTGACCGGTACACTAAAGTTCTAATGCTAGTCAATTATAGCTGTATAGGGCAAAAATGGAGCATTGCATACAATTTATTATCTCAACAACAGCAGAGGCATCAGCGATTAAGTGAACTGAGGCAAGTGGAAGTGCATTCTAATTTTAATAACCCCAGAATTGTAAATGAATAATGTATGTGCTTTGCGAAAGGAAAGCTCAATAAAGTGCTAGGCCCTATTTGTTGCTGCTAACGCGTTCGACCTCAAATTCAACCAGTGTGTGTGTCTCGAATGAATCGTTACCTGATAAGAATAACGCTTTCACCTACAATTTTTTTGCCAGTTTTGCTTTTATTCTCGTCTTCTTACTTTATATAGATCCGTATTCCTGTTTTGTCTCTCCTCATCGGCCCTTGGGAAGTCGTGATTCTCTCTGAGTCTACAGATTACCACTTAGGTGTTGCAGTCAAAAAACATTTTAGATGCGCAAAAGTGAACAAACCTGGTAACCGTAACATCCTTATCCGCCTGAGAGTTAGCCGGTCAGTCACCTAAACACCAAGCCTACAGGTGCACGTGGTGCCCTGCATTGTGCAGTGGTATTCTTTGAAAATCCGTACACTTTTGTACGTGGACGGACGCAGAGTAGCGTGTGATCTGCAAGCAGCAGTGATGTGTGGAGAGGCAAGCGGAGAAGCGGGAAATTCAAAAAGGATTTTGATGCAAAGGCCTAAAGTGAAAAGACTAACTTGAAACCAGGAGATTTAACTTCCAAGAAGAGTCCAATCGAGCCTTTGTGCCCTTCTGTAAGATTTTTCTTGGCGACAACAAACATCAAGGTCTCCCATGACTCCGATATCAACCAATGTTTTAGTTCGCCACCGTTGAGCGAGAACAGTGCCTTGCTAGGGGAATGTGTTCATTGAGGACAAAATAAACTGGCGAGGATGATGAGTGGTACGCCAAGTATTCCAAAGTCTAGTGGAACATGTCGTTTGAAACTTATTACCCTACAGGTTCACTAACTGCGTGCCCGTTCACAGGGCGAGAGCCTGACCATTAATCGCTTTGGAGAAACTTTGTCCTAAAAAATAAGTGTCAGCCACTGAGTCTAGTGTTAAACTTGAAAGCCTCAAGATTTTCGTCTAAATTCCAATTGACAACCAAGCCCTACACCCGAAAGTTGGATCCATGGTTATGATAGTCGCTTGATTTAGGCTTGTTAGCTTGCAAGAAAATGCGCATCTGCAACTTAGATTCACTAACAGATGCAGGATTCAGTGACCAAGCTTAGATTAAATTTTTCTAGTCAAAAGACGCCAGCATTAATACCTCGACACGTGTTGTAAGAGGAAGCCTTCAAGTATCAATGCGGCCTAATGAGGCTTGAAACTATCATGGCGATGAATCTGGATATTGTGCATAACGGATTCGAAGTAGAACAACTCTTGTTAGCAATTGAAATCAATGCAGGAAATGCAACTCCTTTCTGGTGCTCAATTTTCAATGCTGATTAAGTTACCGCCCTTAACTTTGATTTTGTGATTGTAGTTTTAGTAGCATTTCTACCCATCTGATTGTCTATTTCCTTTATCGCCCCTTTGGTCTACCGACTCTTCATCTTCCATTCACTAGGACCTTCATATTCTTACCGAAAAGTGTGATGCGATGAAGACAGTAGTCGACTCTCTGTCGGTGAATTTACACAGCAATGCTATCGAAAACCTATTGTAGTACTATCAACGCAATTGTCAAACCCGAGGTCATCGACACCTCTGCATCTTCTTGCCACAGGATTGCACTCGGCTCATACTCAGGTAAAGATCTCTGCGTAAATGTACACAATCGTTGTGTCCCTTTTAGTGGCTTTCTTTATCTTACTTATTCCCGTCTTTTGCGAAGCAGCTGTCTCCTTGTTTCCATATTGCTTTAAGCGGCGCGGATGCTTGCCACCCTCAATGAGTGGTCGGTTTAGCCTGTTAAATAATTGTTGATCGTTCGCAATGCGCATGAAAACGACGACACTACTGTTAGTTGTACTGTTGCCCGTGTCACCTTCGTGGGGCTTGTTGTTTGCGGTATCTCTCTGCTGATATGGATCAACCTTAAAAAGAAGAGGGCTGATGCATTTTTAGTCAGCAAAAAGTTCGTTTCGTTACGAGTCAATCTGACCTTTATCGGTTTGTTGTACCGTGGCAGCACCGATACCACCTAATGAACGTCGTTTTTAGAATTAGATGAGCGTTACACTCAATGCGCTAACAAGAAACATATTTGCAACAAACTGTCTTACGCAAAGACGAACCGAGACCGTAGTAGGATTCACTTTTGGTTCGTTATCATTCGCATTTTTGTACTGCAGAATCCAACCAGGCTAAAGTTGATGCCATAAGATCTTTACGACTTGACGCGTCATAGTTCAGCTGTCAAGGGTGTTACTTCCTGGTTTGCAGTGTGCACATTGTAACCTTGCTTATCAGACACGAAAACATCATCTAAAATCGAGGGTGATCTCATCAATGAGAATTCGACAATCCATTTGTAGTGCCACAGAGATGGGGGCTTACCAATGAGAGAACAATTCATACAGGATCCGTTTTGGCACCTAGACAATCTGTCGAAATAAGGAGAAAAATTAGTTAAAAGGGAAAGCAACAGCTGTTGGTCTCGTGGCCTGATGGATAAGGCCTCTGACTTCGAATCAGAAGACTGCGGGTCCGAGTCCCGTCGGGGCCGCAACCTTTATTTCCTCCACTGCTTGTAGTAGCACCATGTCTGCTTAGCTAGGAATTGAAACAAAAAGACACCAGAGGCAGAAAACCAGTCATTTGCGCTAAAAAGAAGAGGTTAAATTATTAGCATGTCCAGTGGGAGCCTCGTATCTTCGACACTAACACTATTAGGACAGCGCCTAAATAAATAGACCACATCTGCACCACCAGTTTCCTTCCTTCTTTCCCATTCCTCTCCACTCTCTCTACTATCACCTATTTCCCACGCCTTTACCTTCACACTCACTCCCTGACCCACTTTCGTCTCTAACCCCTCTCCTCCAACCAGGTGCTATGCTTTGCCGCGGTGAGATATGGAATTACTTATGTGGTAATTAAGGTGTGACTGAATGAGTTGGCACATTTGACATGCCCTTACTGCTGGTCACTTATGCCACACTAGACTGATGGTTCAAATCTGCGAGTTTATGGGTCAGTTGCGGTGACTGATAGATGGTCAAGGAATTAGGTATGATACAGGAGACCAGTGAATAGCAAGCATTATTTTATTCCCACAAATATCTAACATTTTTGATCATTTATAGTTCATTCGTCCCAGCGACAAACACATTTGTCAGCCATTCGCGAAACGTGAAGTCAAATGTGCATCGCCTTGAAGCTACTGATTCAAAAAGAAAGAAATGTCAGGGTACAATAAAGGATGAGATGGAAAGGGAAATAGAGAGATTGAATAATTTTTGGTGCGCTTTTGCAAAATTTATTCCCAGCGACAGATCGGCGGAAAAATCTTTCATGACTCTCGTTTCATCTAATGCTGCTCAGCCCGTCACCGGCCAGAGGGAACAGTCCATTGTTGGGCACCGCTTTTGTCGTTAAGGTGACACTGATGAAGGGAAGAAGGGCATGGGGGCATAAGATGTGAATATTATGATGGTGAGTGTAAAGTGGATGTTGGTAACTCGCACCGACCCTGAATGTTGGCGTTCTAAAAGTTTGCAATGACGCCGTCCCTGCTTACTTTATACCACTGCATCTGCAAATATATAATCTACGAATTGATCGCCCCCGTGGAGTCCCAAAAACGGGTGGTAGTGGTGGTGGTGGGGTTGCTCAGTAGGCTAGGGCGTCGTCCTAATAATATGGGTGTCGAGAATTCGAGCCTCTCACCAGGAATGGCAACATTCCTCCTCCCAATTTCCAGTCGGTTTACTGACCTTTCTTGTCTAGCTGCACAGTAGGTAGCGTGTGCATCCTTCCCGATGCGATTCGTTGTTTGATAGGCATGACGCCACTGCAAGCAGAGGTGGAGATGAAGAATCTTTATGGCTTTCGTAGGATACTAGCCTGAAATCTTTTGATCCGTAGTCGGGTATTCCATCTATTAAGCCGCGTATTCAAAGAGCTTAATTTTCGCCTTTCTCCCATTGTTCCTCCACATCATCATCATCTGCTGCAATTAAGCAGCACACCTCCCCATATCGATCCACACTTTGCACCCGTAATGCAATATTGCCAATGTATCCGCAAGTACGAATTAGTCCTGCTTCCAATGACGCCTGTTGCAGTGGTAGAGGCTGTTTGCGGTGGCTGCCTTCCGAAGAAGACATGCCAGCCGGCATGGAGGAGGGGCGGTGATCATCACATCTGCCACGGTGGCAACAGCGGCGATAATATCAGTACATAGTGGTCAGCATTCAGGATTTTGAAACTTTAGACTTGCGTTCAACTCTCGAGGAGACGTCAAGAGGTCGGTCGCTTAGACTGCACACATGGTTGTGGAGTGGGCATGCAATGCCAGTTATTCAACCGCTCCCTTTGATACCTCGTTAAGTCACTTGGAATACCATCGTAGCTTAGGATTACATAAAACAGCTGCTGCCAACTCGGAATAAAGCATGCTAATTTGCGCGATGAATAATATAATTTTTTTACTTTCTTTAATTGTGACGAAAGCGCAATCAAGTGCGCTGAACTAGAGTACGCCGAAAGCAGTGTCCACTCCAAAAAACCTTCATCCCAAGGAATATCCGCGCAATAAAGATAAAAAATCTCAGACAGCTGAGCGTGTGTGTAACTGGCAAGCTCCAGAATTTTGCCTGTCATGGACTTTTTAGGATAATAATTATTACCCAAACCCTACGCCTTCCTATCGAGACCTAATTTCGCTAGTTGCTTAAATTAGGCTTGGTTGCATACAAGAAGCAGTGGTTTTACGATTTTTATTTAGAAAATAGTAAAGTTAAAAAGGTGTGCACCCGCCGCTTAGGTTTAGTAACATATGCAAGCTTTAACGATCGAACTTGGGCGCAATTTAACCTTATTCAAAGTTGAAAGCATAATATCTGGAAAGCTATCGCAAGACGGACCCTCCGAGTACCAATGTGGCATTAATAAGGTCAAAAATATCGTATCAATTTATCCGATTATTGTGCACAACGGCCTAAAGTACAGCAATCCTCGATGGCAGTTGCAATTACTATGGGCGTCAGAACATCGGCTACGCTGGTGCATCGAAATAAACGTAGCAATTTCTCGAAGGAGAAAAAAATCACCAGTGCCAACACGAAGCAGGCTATAGAGGCAAGGGTTGATAGAGAATATGACGGAGGTCGTCCTTTAAGAACAGTAGGTCAATAAGTGCAGAAATTTAGAACAGACCTTTTTTAAAGCATTGCATTCCTTCAAGCATGTTTATTAGTGAAAAGACTGAAAATATTGGGAAAATCAACAAAAGAAACAAAGCAAATGGTTTAATTACGAAGGTGACGTGATGAATCGCACAGAATATTAGTTGCAATTTTGTTAAGTGGTACTGATCAGGCGGTAGAATTTGGGGTCAGGGTGGTATGCAAAATGGTCGAAAAGACAGTGGGGATGTGGAAGAGTGGTGGAACCGGTATTGGGAAGAGTTAGGCTGACGCGATCGTGAGTAATGAACTCGAGACAGAGGGACTAGACAAAACGCAGTGGTCGAAGTTGCCAACGGGAAGATCTATGCACAGAATTGGTGTGGCCTAATGGCCAGGAGGTCTGCCTTCTAAGCAGAAGATTGCGGATTCGAGTCCCGCCAACAGTTACGGTGAGGACCCAGTAATAAGCTACGCGATTAATTCCAACTCAACACTCATCGCTCTCCGAGATTTCTCATTCTTATAGCAGGCAAAACTTCTGCCGTCGCTTCACCAATTTCTCCGGCTTGAGACTGTATGCGTACTCGAATGAATGTGGCTATAAAAGCATGTCAAATGATTGAAGGTATGAAGCTGACCATGCGTGACATTGCCTTCTCACTCTCATAATTGTATCGCCAGAGATGAGACCTCGAATAGACCGCTTATTGTTTGCCAGCATTAACAGCTAACCGTGGAGACGCCTAGATTGGCAATCTCCTATTGTTAAATTGATTGATCGCTCTTTTGCATTCTATCTATTTGCTCAGTGAGCTATAGGTCGATGCTCATTACAAAGCATTTTGTAAGATGGAGTAGGGTAGATTCCATAAGAGCTGGGTGCATGTTAGCAGCTCCTCGGATATTATAATTAGAAGTGTAGACGCAATAACAACGCATTCGCAGGTGAAATGTGAGGTCGAGAATAGTAGTGGCCATAGGTCAGCGACCCAATTTGACTTATTTCTCCATAAGTCAATAATTGCCCCAATAATTAATATTTGGTGGGCGTCTGAGATCGCAAGTTGGATTGTAAATCTCCCTTGCGGAAGTGCAAAGGATCTACCAGATGGGTTATGCAGTCATAGTCGTAATGCCTCTATCTATTCTCTACAAATCTAACTCAACTGATAATGTAATCCATACCTCTTTCAGCACAGCAATATCCACTTATGCAAGCAAGCTACGTATACAATGAACACTTGCTTGTTTGTTTGCACATAATGCAGGTGAGTCGATGGGACATAATATGGAGGCGGCATTGCAAAATAGATTAAGTGCTCGAGCTCATCAAGTGACGAGTTAGTCTGACTGAAACTGGTGAATTTATCTGTTCAGCAGGTGGGCGTGGGGGCATAAAAAGACAGTGGGTCTCCTGCATAGATAGATCAATGTAGGTGAGATGGGAGTTGGATGCACTGACGTGCGGCGTGGCATAAGAGACGAAGGATGACGGAAAAGTTAGAGTTAAATGGGAGATGTAGTCCATAATAACGGCTGAATGTGCTTTAAGCGCGAATAATGAGCCGGTGTCATGAGAGACATATGTCAAAGCTAGCCTTTTATGAAGTGCATTACGCTAAAGTCTTTTTAACTTGTTATTTGCACTTCCGTATCTGATTCTATCTACTCCCGACCTTGGCCCAAAATGCACGAAATAAAGAGGATTCGAAAGTGACTATCAGTTGCGGAGGTTCATGTATGAGTCGAGATCTGCCTAAATTGTCCCTTTGAGGAACGGTTCGGTTAAAAATCGAAATATCTAGATCGCGTACTCGTAAATCTTATTCAGCTTCATTCAAGTTATTTGACTGTGCCATGTTCATGCCACTTTCGTAATTTCTGATCACCATTGCAGAGCCTTGGTGACGTCTTGGCTTGGGCCAGGTGAACTCACTCTAAACTGTTTGCGCCATAGCTATGAAACTGTGCATTATTACTTTCCCTTATCCCATTCAAGAACATGAGCCCCGTCTTCACCAAATGCTGGCTGTCGCATCTCTTTATTTCTTTTGAAAATGATGCTAAACCGGAGCTTTAGTAGAGTCCTATAAATCATTAGTCTGCACTGCTAAACTAGCTTTGGCCTCCTTTACAGCCCTGCTGGTCTATTTATTTAGGCAAAGCAACTCTTAAAACACTGTATCTAGGTGTGTCGTTTCTCAATCCCTTTATCAACCACATGATTGTGTGCTTTACTAGTTTTATCATGAAGTCGTTTAGAAAACAAGACATTTGAGTTGCCACAGTACGCTGCTTCTATGCCAGTTTTAGCTCAAAATCTATTTTTTCAGTTATCTCTAGTATTCGCCAATAAACTTGGACTTAAACAAAGCCACTGAATTTAAGGCGGTTTTCATGCGCCTTTCCGAGATCCAAAAGTGCGTCCTAGAGCACGGATAGTGGGCAAAAATAATTCCTAATCAAACCCACCCGTTCTCTCTCCTAAACCTTACATTCATGTTAGCACCGTTCTTTGACATTTCCATGCACCGCCAAATAAGCCGCATGCAGTTAATTGTAATTATTCATGTGGTGTTTTCTACAAATTACGCAGTGCTGTTTTTGCAATCGCTTGCCTTTCTACACTGTTTAATCGCAAAGTAGTCTAAGTTCTATACACGCATTACATGAAATGCACTTTGGGGCGAAAAACACTCTTCGCAAGCACTATTTTGCCAATCATGTACGAAACAAAATTTTTTGTTAGTCTAATGGATCAGCTACTCGACCTCTTGACAGCAATTTCAGTGGCATTGGAGTAAGCCAGTGGCTTTCTTTCCTGTGAGGAATGCTCCATTTTGGTATCAAGTTCTGCGTTTGGCATAATCTGGCTCAAGCGAATTCTTTTATAAACAAAATTATGGAAATCAGTTGCGCCATAACTTTTTGAGTCGAAATCATCAACCCTTAAAATGACTGATCTAGACAAAGTCAGTTGGCGCTGGATGAGTAATCGCTGGCCCTATTTAATTCAAATGTCTATTTGTGGTGGGCAAAGGCTACCTGCATTGCAGCCGTTTTGATATAACCGCTAAACGAATAATTGTGTGTCCTTAATTTTGTCCAAAATATTTGTCTGCAGCTGCTGGTACTTTGAGCACAGTTAAAGCGCTCCATTCAATTTGAAGTAATTGTAATGAAAAATTCAAATGGATGGATATCACGATTCCATTTACTAAAATAGTATAGCTGATAATGAATTTTGCCGATAATTATGCTGGCTGATTTTTTACGCTGACTGAGCCCTTTTCGTGAGGGTGAATTGCGCTGTTCATTTTTTTTCGCCTACGATAAACAAGGCGAAGGATGCTAAATTGCTCATAGAACCATGCAGTTCCTCATATGTCAGCAAGCACTTCTATGATGTGCCGGCTGATAATGCCGCCTCCGCTTATCACTAAGTAAGATAAGGTTATGGCCTTTAAAACTGTGGCAGGCAATTTCCTAGTGCACAAAATTAGGTGTGATAGTGGTGACACCAACCAGTAGAAAGTATGAAAAACTCACGCCTGTAACATGGCGCATACATTTGCTGTCTAAATTTGCTCTGAAGTAGTTTTTGTTGTATTACGCTGTATTTTGCAATGATAGGCTCCGCTCACCCTGCTGGAGGTCTCCTCTCCCTCAATGACTCAATTGTCGAGAGTTCTGTCGATGTACCATTCCGAAATAGCGATTGAACTGCGAAATGTCGCATTGTAATAATGCAGCCTATTAAGGCTGGATGGTCTTGGTTTTCCAATTAATGGCTAACCTCGACTCCCCAATTTTCGTTCAATACCCTTGTTGAGCTCAAGGGTGGGATCGATTTTTCAGCTGCATGGATCGGTCCTTGGATGCAGGACATCTGGTAATGACCCCGCCATCTAGAGAATGCCCAAGCAGCAGCCATTCTGGCGAAGCGAAACCAGTGATGATATCCAACTAGCGGCAGTCTAACGATTGTCACTAACTGCTAGATTTGGCTTCAACTTGGTAAATAATCTTAGTGACCTTCATTTACAGCACAAGGACTGCACGATTCGCTATGGGGGAGATCGGGAAATTTAGATTTCTCATCTGATAATGCCTAAAAATTGGGGTCGAATCCTTTATTCGGAAAAAAAGAATATTTATAGGCAAAACTTAGAGCCAGGCGCAAGCAAGCTCCGCAGATTTGGAAGCAAGGACAACTAGGCCGCAGGCGCAGATTGTTGCTCCTTGGGTTCCTAGATGTGGTTGACCTTACCAATCTTTAATCTCTCTGCTCATTTTGCAAAACGCTCACTCATCCTAAATTTATCCCTCCACCTTTTTATTATGGCATTGATTTACGGATTCGAGCAGCAGCCTAGCTGATCAATTTTGTCTGTGCAGAAATCATAGACTTTTGACCCATCTGTTTGGCTGATCGCGCGATTTAAAATCTTCTTAGTTAAAGCTTTACACGTGGTTGACTCATTTGCGATCAAGGCTCACCTGCAAATGCATGCAGTTTACAATGGCTAAAACCTGGTTAAAATTTGGCGTCGTTGATGTTTTTGAGGCTCGTAGAAGACAAAGTTTCCTAAAACTGAGTAACTGATACAATCTCAGTCGGGCTTCATCTGATCGCCTGGTCATACCTAACAACTTATGCTTTCGTATCGTTTGTATACCGGCCAGGCTGGGCGAGTCGTCAAAAACATTGTATGTAATCGAAAATTAGCATGATTTTGTGGTGGTGTCAGTTGAGGTATGATAAGGAGTAGCAAGGTTAATTTTTTTAAAGAAACAAATGTGCACGAAGGCTTAAATGTGTAAGGAGTACGTCACGACTCCCTTTCTTGATCAATTCACCTAGGAGAGCGACAAATACAAGGATGGTTTGAGACTAGGCTTCCTTATGATGCGTTTCGAATGCGTTAAATTGGTCTTCTTTTCGGTGTGATGTAGTTGGTTCTAAGCAATCAAATGGCAAAATACCTTACCATGTTGTAAGCGAACATGAAATCGTGAAGTTGTTATCATAGGTTTCCTACAACCTACTGCATTGTGTTAATGGTACGTGGGACCATTGCTTTTGATTGTCACTTAAGTAGCAACAGTGAAGCATAATTTTAGACGAAATGCTACTGCGGATACATGCGGTTGCACATATGGGGAGACAATAAATGAATTATTCACTGACATTAAAGAAGCAACGCGGTGATTTTGGCAATAAAGAGTTGGGTCAAAGCTGTTCTGCTTATTCTTTGCCGGTGATGCGGAATTCCACTACCTGCTGCTCCGTCAAGAAGGGCTGAAGTCTTCTTGATGTGACCGAAAGAAGATGCATGTCAAATTGTCAAGAAGCTGCTTTCGAACGTAATGCACGATTAGTCATGGAATGCTACTTATCTATTTATTGGCAGTGCGTGGTAGTGGCGGCCTTTTGCTTGCAGTGGACATGGGAACTCGTGAAGGAGAATGGCTGTCTCTAGGCACGGCCGAACATGAGATGTTGTATTTTCTTTAGTAGAGTGCATTAAAGAGTCCCCCACCTCCCAAATAGTTGCAGGCATTTTCTACTTCTGATCACAAAGTGAGGTGAGGCCACCGGATAAGACTAAAGATTTTTAGCATTTGTAGCATAAGCTGCACGAACTTTTCTCCGTTCGGTTTTGTGAAAATCGGACTGTTCAAATAAGTCCTCAGTGCTATTACTTGCCATTTCCTTAACGTCAAGATGCTTCTGTAGAGCTTGCGGATGCAAGCGCATCAAGTTGAAAGAGACACCCAGCGATAAGGGAGGGAATCGACAAGGACATACTGCTTGTTTTTGCGGGAGAGGTATAACACACGTGAGTATATTGTAGTATTTTCGTATAGGCATACGCAAACATGCTTCATGTGTAGCTGCGCAGCCGCAGGTAAGAATTGCTGATCAGATTTGCCATCAAACATTAGAGCCTGAAGGCCGAGTGTAAAATAAAAACGAATCCATTTGGAAGTCAATTCGGTAGTACCTTCCCATAAATCAAATATGGAATGCTCACATTTTGTCAGTCCTTGAAAATGTAGATGGCAATTTCGTTCGCTATTTTTAGTCCAAGGATATAATCTAACAGAGGCTTGCTTTTCTGTTTACCCAGTGAAAAAAATAACATAGGACTTCTTGAGACTTTCCTATATCTTAAAATATGAATGAAATGCAACTCACCTTCGATTTTTACATGCAATAATGATGAGGCCACTTCTACCACCACATCAAAGCTCCATCGGACAAGAATGAATCGCATACGGTAACTGCCGCAACTGCAGATAGCATGCAGCCTATTATTTTGTAGACCTGCACTCAATTTGATAACAAGGTGAAAGTTTCGGACGGTGCTTACATAAACACCCGTTATTTTACGAAAGCTTAGATTAATCTCATGTAGTAGTACATTTGTAAATTTTAATAAACCAAATGAGTTCGGTTAAAATGAACATTTTAGACTACCAACGGTGAGTGCGCACGAAGCACATGACTCAAGACTTTGAGGGCATCTTAACTTCACCTACTTAGTCGCGTAACTTTTGGGACGCAAAGTATTTCAGTCTTAATTGGTGCTACATCACTGTGCAAGTTTCCATAGGAAACCTAACAGGACAAAACGGAGTACCACGCGACTCGCTACACGTGCCACTGCTCTATTCGCACGCGCGTCAACAAAGAAAAAGCCCGAAGCGTTGGCGAAAGACATGGTTTTTTCTACGTCTTCTGATGCATCCGGTACCCAGTTTGAATGAGCAGCCCAAACATTCAGCTTCAGAGTGGTGTACTGAAATCCTGGTTAGCAAATTTGATCATCGAAACTTACTAAAACCTTTAATTTCATCAGTCTCCTTTGTAAAGTTGCTACTCAGCATCCATGGATGACTTAGTAAAGCAGATTTGCCCGCCAGCACTTGCCAGCCTTTGCTAGCTTCGTTAACATGAGCGCAAGGTGTGTTCATTCATACCGCTGCTCCAAATTTGACCAAATGAAATGGACTAGATTTGAGACATCTTGAGGCTCTTCCCAAAGGTCCTCAACTGTGTTTCTCGACATGATTAAAAGGCAATCTGGAAAAATTTTACACTTTGGCTGCCTCAGTTCGTAAATTGAATGCTTAAAGCACTGAAATGGACAAGCTGTACAAGCTTCCCTTGCATCTTGGCGATTTGTTTTGGTTTTCTCATGCTTCTACGCAGCTATCTCCTGCACAGTTTTTCCTAGAAAATCTTTTTTGCGAAGCCTGAACGTTCGCTTTATGCGTTTTCATCTTTTCTGTGATTTTCCGTCATTTGGTGCAAGTGCCAGTGTTCCACATAGTTTCACTAACAACAGAAAAGTGCGTAGAAGCTCTCCTCAGGACATCAATGTCATCAGACAAATCAAATGAAAATCTATTGCCTTCCTTTTAACAATAAAAGGCCAGCCATTCAAACCGGTTTGTTCTTAACCTGCTGATGTTACAGGCAGTTTTGAAATTTGAAATATTTCTAATCGCGACCTTTGAAATACAAAGAGCTATACTGACGACCTAATTTTGTCGTAACTGCAACCTAGTCTATCCTCGGTCAGTAGAAAAGTAAGGCTAAGCTGAGCTGTGCTTGATACCACTCCTTTTTGCAATCCAAATTTTTAAGCCGTGATGCTGTCATCTGATGAACAGCTCAGTCATATTACAGTTATCCACCAATCACAAACCGCGATTCCATGAGCTAAATCAAAAACCATGGAAGAAAGAGGGGGGAAACAGTTGATACGTCTTTGTTACAGAGGAATCACGTGTTTAGGCAATGAGTATAGTGTGAAAGTACCGCTTATAAAGGTATCTGCACATATAGCAGGCGTTTACTGTTGCTCATAGTTAGCAATTAAAAAAGTCGTTTTGAAGGACTTCGATACAAGCACGGGTGCCAATACATGGAAGGATTTCTTCCTGCAAACTTTCGTTCTGCCTTCGGCGCTGTCTTCCTACATGATTCTCACCGTAATGCACTCGAAAAGTACGATTAGATCCAACCTCGTCCAGAGGTTTGGCGAGAGATCATTCTAATCAGGCTTTAATTGGTGCAAAAGCACCCATGGTGACCCCCTACCTCCGCATCGCAATATGTCAGCATCAGTTCTGACATAATCATTAGAGGGGAAAGGTATGGTAAGAATTAGCCTAATAAGGAAATATCCGCCATTGCACCATCGCTGTTTGAGTGCGAGGAACCTCAAGCGCCATCAAATTGGTGGGTGCAAGCATATAATGTCATCCGTGAGTTTAAAAACTATAATTGCAACAACCGCAAAGCATGATCTTACCCCTTAAGCATGTCTCTTTAGTCACTTGTTCGTGTTCTGCTACTACGGACTTAATAGCTAATGCCGTAGACTCCGAGGTGGATAAATAAGAGACGAAAGCAGTGACCAGGGCTGTCAATTTCAATTAACTAGCAGTGCAAGGTGTCCGACAAGTTGACAAAGAGGTAGGTGAAAAAAATCACAGGGGACGATGGCATGAATGTAAAACATTCAACATAAAGAACCATGAGAAAAGTTGGAGAGCAGATAATTCAAGCATTTCAAAGTTGTGCACCACCCGCTCGAATGGTATGGAAATCTCCCGAACCCAAATCGGGCACTGCAGTTGCTCATTAAAACGTTTAATTTAAATTGAAGAAGTGCACTACCGGTCAGCATGCCTGTGCCATAGCCACCGAAAATAAATTAGTGGTTGAGCTCATTCGCCATTCCTACCACCATCCATCACGATGTTTAACTAAGGCTAAAAAGTAGATGGATATACTGGTTCTGGAGGGTTTAAAGGAAAGGAAATAAATGCGTTATAATTAACAACTCTAAAAGTAGCTACAAAATGAATTTTGTCTATTTATTAATAAGGCAACAGGAGGCAAAATGAATTACTGGCTACAATGGATAGTTGATTTGCAGATAGGATGGCTGATATGCTGAGAGGCACAGCTGTGTAGTTTAAAACCTCCCAAGATAGGAAGAACCCATGCCGGGAGTTATGGCAAGCTATCGACAAGGGAACCAATGGGGACTCCTAGGCCTATCTCCAAGGTGCAAGAATCAGACAAATGGCTTAAAGAGTCATTCGTCAATCATTAAATCAGGTAGGCAACCGAGTATTTGAAAGGAGGAACAATTTGCATAAAAGACAAGTCATCAATATCATCTTGATTATCTTTGCCTTCACGGAGTGCTAGGGACCTTTTCTACTCTCTCTCAGGGAGAAGAATCACGTAATTCTTGCAATCGTCTCCTCTTACCCCAATTTTTCTCATTACGCGATATAACTTCTTTGACTCTCTTTGGATTCCGCTCCAGCCTGCCGAATTTGCAAACCGTTATTCCTATCCGCATTCATAATCAATTTAAGCTGTTGCACAGTCTGCATCGGTTTCTTACATCATTGCCTAGCACTCCGCCTGCTTCTAGACAAGACGATGAAATTTTTAGTTGTTAAAATGAGATAAACTTTATGTCAAGTGCTGCCTTCTATTTCTCTTCAACCTCTTCCGCGTGGACATCTGTCTAAACTGCTTTGTGAGGGCTTCTATTTTGGCAGCCTATATGAGTTTGCTGTTAAGAATGGATTCGCTTCTCAAATAAGTGTGCATCGTCACTTAATTAACAAGATGGTGGTCGTAAAAAAATTGCAGATGACACAGTCACTGATGAGTTGTGAGCAGGTTGTTTTACACAAATTGAGCAATTGTTCTTCTCATCACCTCCAAATTGGCTTCTCTATTGCACTGGATTACCTCAACAAGTTCTAATTGATAGAGAGGGCGTGCTATAGAACCCACTTATCGGATGATGAAATTGTCACAAACAAAAGTATTCACCCTTTACCTACAGAGCACTCTCATAAGTAGAGTGCATCAAAAGGAGTACACCTGCATCGTTTTCTGTCAGAATGCAACGCGTATATTAAAGTGGAGTCGCCAAATTACGATAATGCTACTCACGGTTGTGCCTTGGAAGCGTCAAGGTTTGGGCATTGTATCCAGCCTAACGCTAAGCTAGTAAACATTAGCCTGTAAAAATTTTCACATTGAGGTTCATCGCTCATTATTTAGCTCTCATTTAAGCAAGTATTCTTACCAATTGTAGCTTGCCAAAAAAGTGCAGCCTGGAATAATTTGATGAGTCCGAGTTATCAGGACAATCTTATCTGTCATACTACATGCCGTGGGTCTGTTGCGCTTTTCATCATGTTAAATCCCCTACAATAAGGAGGCAATGGCAACAAAATTTACTTAAGACCGTGCATATTTTTCAATGGCAAAACAGAGTGATGGCTGAAAGCGCCTCCGCTCACGACTGCCTGTCTGCGGGCATGATTTTGTCAACTGATCAAGCAAGGCTGGCCAGAAAAAGCTTTTAAGGTAACATAATGCAAGCGGATGTTAGTATTTCACGGACTAACCCTGACTGTTGGCGTACTGAATGCTTGCAATGGCACAGACGTGACTGACCTTATACCACTCCGTCCTTAAATGCATGATCTACAGGATCATCACGCCTGTGGAATCCGAAAAAAACAGGTAGTAATTTCCGTGTCAAAATATTCGAAATATTTTTAGTTAAGCATCATAATCTCTTGAACATTAAGGCTTTTTCTCGCAGAGGTACAGTGTGACCCAGGACATTAGAAGTTGCTTAACTCCACCCACTTATTCGACAAAACCTTAGAAACGTGAAGTAATGCTGTCTAAATTAACCTTACATTACATGCAAATTCTATTCGACATCAAGCGGAACAAAACAGAATGCCATGTAACTCGCTACACGTGCCGCTGCTTTATTCCCACACGTGTCAACGGTGAAGAAGTCAATAAAAATGGCAATAGGCATGCTTCTAGTGCAACGTCTTCCGATGTCTATCCAATTTGTTTGCACTGATGTCCTTCTCACATCTATCATTTCTGGTATTTTTAATTAAGAAGGCATCTACTTCCAAGCCACTCTACTGATTATCTAGCTGGAGACCTCAGTATGGCTGAAAAATTGGATATGGAAGGCTTGACTGAAACAAATGGCGATGCAAGCTTACTTAAAGAATTTCAGCAGCAGATATTCGGCTAGACAATGCTTTAAAAGCCTAATTAAGAAATTAGGATTTGTGGTCGCTCTGCTCCAAGTTTGTTATGCTGCGTGGATGAAAATGTATCTGAAGTCATCTCAAGTTTCCCAAAATAGTGTGTGAGAAAAACAATCAATTAAAAAGAAATCCAAAGCTGAGTAATTTAATCAGTTCAACCATCTGTATATTGGTCCTTTAGTCCATTCATCTTCAATCCAGTCTTCCATTCAGTTATTGGTCAATTCACTTTTGCAAGGCTTCCACATTATTTGGAGACGTTTGAAGACAAATGATTCTGAAACGGCGCTGAAACAGAGGTCAAGCAGTTGGCAGGTTAAAGGCATATGTGAAGTTTTAGCCTTCAATTCATGTTACTAAACCAGTTTATTTTGCATGCCTTAGCAACCGACGCCACCGACAACAGTGCAGACAGATCCATTACTGGAGGATCACGAAAGGAGAGTAGCGGGGTTCGACGCAGTTGCGGAACTTGCGTCATCCAATGCCGCACCTCAGGCTATGCACACTTGGCTCCGTAGAAGCTGGAGGCAGCCTAGCGCAAACATGCTGCCTCAACTGCTACCATTCGGACTGCCTCGATGGTTACGGGAGTAGAGTTAGAGGGAATGGAACGCGGCCATAGCCGAACTCAGGCCATTGCCACAGAATTGGAGACGAGGGTGGCTGAGTTCCTGATAATGATTACTGTCTTCTGCCTTCTATTTATGGAGGCTTTTATTGCTCTCCTAATTACCAATTCATCATGCTCAATCCTCAGCCACTTCATATCATTTCATCCCTTTTCCTAATACCCACCCATTATATCCCCACACTTCTATTTCCTTCTTTCATTTAATATTTTTGTATACATGTATTGTTTACAGTTTCATTTGTCAACTCAACAATCTGCTTCATTTGCTGAATACTTTTGTTGCTGATTAGTTAATCCTTCCGATCGAATGATTAGGTGAGGTCCGTTTTACATTTCCCGACAATGCTCTTGGACTAGCCGCGTGTTTTGAGATTGCCCTAAGGTTTCCTCCATTAAAAGCTACGGTATACGCGCAGAGCTGTTAGTTCGTTGAGGCTGGAAGGGGATGGTATGTCCTAGGTATGAGCAGCTTCTACTAACTTAGTCGTTTCTGACCCACTTGCCTAGTCCCTTGGAACTGCAAATGACTTTGTCCTCCTCCACTGTACCTTCGCTGGGTGGGTCATCGATGCATGAAATAGATGTGCTTTCTGCCCGAAGACTGTCTTTTTTTCAACTTCTTGGGGTCTTGATATGGCTGAAGGTGCTACGTTGCTCTTATTAGAAAACTCGTGTCCTTTAAATGTACTTTGTGGGCCAGAGGCCGGGAAAATTTTGATCCGATTGTGGATTAACGTGGTCACCCCTAGGGCCTGAGGCATTCTTGTCTTAGATATCTTGACCAAGTTATCCCATATCTTGTCTCGGCTTATAACAAAGTTGTCTAGAAGCAACCAACTTTCTCATAGTAAGAGTGGAAGAAGAGGAGAAAAGAAAAGGAAAGAGCCGTCTTACTGGTGGCAGCGTTGGCAGATCTCCTTTACTTCAAGAAGGGCATGAACTTTGGAGACCGGAAGAAAGCCGTTAGGTTGAAAATCCGTTTATTTTCACAGTAGCAGTGAATCTCGCCGATTTCCGTGCTCTTTCACATGAATTGTTGTCAGTGACGGTTGATGCAGGAGTCTCTCCTGACTCCGGTCTTGACCAGTGCTGCAAGACGTTGGCTCAGCTTGTTATTGACCAGCGAGAGCAGTCGCTAATTAAAGAACTTTTTCTATCGCGACCAAAAGTCAGGCCACGATGATGCTGTGTGTGCTAGCACCCTGCAACTCCTCGCAGAACGGGCTATTAGGAATAGCACACTAGAGAGTGACTAACTAGGCGGTCGTTCAGTTCAGAGCAGAATTCCGAATGCGATCTAACATTCGACAAATGCTGAATAATATGAGCCATGCCTGCAGTGGAGCTTGGACGATTCATGTCTAGATTTAAAGAAAACATGATACTTGAGAAGAATGGATAGATAACGTTGTTGTTACACCCTTTTTAAACATCAAAATGAAGTGGAATGCAAATAAATTAAAAAACTTACTATATCTGCACGCATGCATATAACTGGTGATTTGATTGTATCATTTGACCATACGTCGTAAATGGAGTGTCCTGCGTATTATTTAAGATAAAGAGTAGATACATATAATGCTTGCGAATTCTAAGACAGGTCTACTGCGAATCGCAAATGAATCTGGAAGCGGCGCTAAAACATAGGTCAAGCAGTTGGCAGGTTAGAAGCATAAATGAGATTTTCAGCTTTTAATTTTATGTTACTAAACAAGTTTCTTTCGCATACCTTAGCAACCGACACCACCGACAGCAGTGCGGACAGATTTATTGCTAGAGGATCACAGAGAGTAGCGGGGTTCGAAGCATGTGCGGAACTTGCCTCATTCAATGCAGCACCGCAGGCTATGCACACTTGGCTGCCTAAGAAGCTGGAGGCAGCCTAATGCAAACATGCTGCCTCAACTGCCGCCAGTCGGACTGCATCGGTGGTCGCGGAAGTAGAGTTAGAGGGAATGGAACGGGGCCATGGCCGAACTCAGGCCATCGCTACAGTTTTTGAGACGAGGGCGGCTGAGTTCCTAGTAATGATTATTGTCTTCTGCCCCCTATTTTCGTAGGCTTTTGTTGCTCACCTAATTACCCATTCATCATGCTCAACCCTCAGCCACTTAATATCATTTTATCCCTTTTCCACATACCCGCCCATTATATCTCACACCCTTGGTCTGCCATCCATCCCAAACATCATCGTTATTAAGGAAGGATTCCGTGTATGCCAGAAAAGTGGCAGCTAAGTGGGATAAGGTGGGGTTAGCAATTCACATGACATCTTCGATGTCTGAGATAGAAAAGTGTTGAATTTTGCTCAACTAGGTTTTTACTCACCTTACGCAAAGAAATACAAATTAACAAGACAGCCGATTCACCATTCTTTGTTCCAAACTACTAATGCCGCCACATTTGAAAGTCCGTTTGCATGCTGCAATCAGCAGCTGACATTAAAGAAGCTAGTCCACCCGTCAAAAGCACAATGACTAAAACTCATAATGACCTTGTGGCCAAGATCAAGAGCTAAACAACAGCCATTACATTGTTAATACTTATCTCTTTTCCCACGTCAGCCATCATAAAGTATTCTTCAGCCACCCATGCTGATTATCAGAGATCTTTGCAATTGGGGCAATGCTTAACCACAATGTAGATAATCACTCTCAATAATTGATATAATCTCACGTTTTGTGCTGCGTGGCACCCTAATGAGTAAAAGAGGCATTTTGTTAATGATTACGTAGTTCCATGGTTAGCTATTGGAACACTGGCATTGAATAAGTGCTACCTTCCTTAGGATAAGGTAATGCTCGCGCTGAATGCTATACGCTTAGTACACAGTAAACCTTGATGCTACTGGCATGGCCTAGGGCAAACCAAACGGCCTAGGCACAATGCCAGAGACCCAAAGTGATTTTTGCTTATAAACTGATAGTCAAACATTCCATGCAACGCATTTACACGGGTGATAGTTAAGCAAAGAGAAAATTAAAAGCAAAAGAATTCGCACTTTCGGTTATGAAAGAACTTTTACTAAAGTAGCTTTAATGTTTCAAAAAACGGTACAATCTTTTAAACTTTTTAAATAGAAATTATGGAAATATGCGACTTGAGTTACTGAAGGAGAAATTGGTGAGATACATTTTTGCAGGTCACTTACCCTTTAGCGTTAGCTTGAAATGTGGAAACAGAATAGTCAAAAACGGATTATTATTGCTAAAATTCATAATTATTTGATTTTACAGTGCTTCTGAGGAAACTTGAGATAAGGAGAAATCAGATCATGTGATGTACTTTGTAGAAGCATCAAACTTTTTGCCGATGGCGACAAAATAATTATCGTTCCTAATACGAAGGATCGCATTACCCCTATTACCCGAGGAAAAGACCCTTTTCTTCTACATGGTGGCCGTGAGTCACTGAAAGCTTATGGTGTTATTTGTTTTATGTTTCCGATGCGAGTGCATCCTACATTTTATACGGGGAGTTCTTGCAATATCTGTTCTCGGGGAAAACTTGAAAACTGGATTGGGTCTATATGGTACAACGATGCTAACGGCCCATGATGAACATAACAATTGACATACAAAGACATTGGCAGACAGTGATTTAGCCCCGACGTCGACAGTAGAATTAATAACATAACATAACATAACAAAATGGAAAAAAATTGACCAAATGTGCAAAGACGAGAGCGCGCAACAACAAAGATGATAGCCCATAATGATGCAGAGGAGAGCTGTTGTGGCTAGTAAAAGGGAGAAAAGGGTGAGCAATGAAGGTTTGTAGACGCTGGCGACCGTGCCACGTGGCAGCCTCTGATCCGCGTGCCACCATGGAGGTTGTGCTAGGTTGGTGCGGGTTAGTACACATGTGGGTGACGCTAGTGGAAAGCTCGCAGTCGCTGGTGTGCACGCAGGTAGCGATGATACGGCCAAGAGACCTCAGGTGTCCGCCCAGCCATTGAGGTGGTGGATCTACGTCGGTGCGGGTTTGTACATGCGTGTTGCAGCATAGCGGAAAGCCCGAGGACGCGCGGTTGCTGGCACACTTTATTTATTTGGTTTTTTGCGAAAATCAACACATTTCGTGCTGCGTGAAATTGGTAGAATAGGATATGTTGTCCATCTAGATAGGGAAGAATGCGGCCTAATCTCGCTCATCTTCCGTCCATGGAGACTCGCACCATCGCAGCGCTCTCATACCTTTCTATATCGTGAAATAGAACTAAATGCCTGTAACTGGAGAATAGGCTTACTCCACATATATGTGCATCAAATTTCATATTGTCGCATAAGGTGCTGAGGGTTTAGGCACGTTTTAGGATTAAGCAAGTGTTGTTACACCCGATTTCAACTCACAGCACATAATATGCTAATGTGCATCAAGGCAGTAGTAGTATCTCTCCTCCAACTATTATGAGCGCATGTTGATGGAAGTCAATTTATGCCACAGCATCGGAGTCCATCGCATTGCATTTCAGAATGCATGGTGAATCGGAAATTAAAGTGAAGTGAGGCATACGCCTTCGTTAGTCAAAGTCTACTTCTCTCGGAGACTGTCACTGCGGGCGAGCCTAACTTGCAAACCCATTAACTAACAATTCCCTTTTTTTGGATGACATTCGCATGAATAGTAATCCTACCTTCAATTCTGATCTCATTTTTGCATCCTCTATTTTATGGCCTTTTTAAATAACGCTACATCAATATAAACACCTATTTTGAGACAAAATGTATCATTTGTGCCATGAACTAGTAAAATGCTAATCATTACATTTTTAGCGGAATAGCTACATGTACATGCATTTGGAATACAATTAATTGGTGCGTGTTGGTCTTAAAAATACCAATTAAAATGCTCAGAGGCTGATACCAAATACTGTAGTTTTTCGTAATCTTTATAGTTGTTTTTCAACACTCCACTTTATTGCGCTTATCAAAGTACAGTTTGCCACTTTCGTGATTAAACTATGTTTGAATGCCATTGGAATGCTGAAGACGGGTAGGATTATGCTCTTCGAAGCAGCAGTATACAAAGAATACCTTATTTAAAATTGGAACTCGGCGCGGGAAACCAGTTACATCACAGTGATTGAGGCCATGTCAGGGTCTGTGTTTATGGTGACTTTAGCATAAGTGAAGTTGAAATAAAGCAAGCGGCACATACTATCAGACCCAAATCGTGGGGTAAGTTGGTGCGCGTCATGATGTGTGGATGTGGCGCCTCAGCATCACATGTCGCATTTACAAACACAAGATGCTCTCATTTTATCACTCCAACTTACTCCAACTGAGTGATAGACAGATTTCACAGTGTAACACAGAGCTCCTAAGTCGAAATCGATTTTGCCCGGATCACCTCAATAGACATACTAACCAAAGCCCATCTCGTTTCACGTTAGAAGTAATTATATCAATTCTACTGTGAGACTTAAAATAGGCGTGAATGATTTCATCTTGCTTGGACGATTTTCTCCGCCCGCAATAGGTGTTGGACATCAGCACAAAAAGTTTGTTAGAAATGGTTCCGCTTAACTTCATCGTGCGCAGTTATTACGCATTCATTTACAAGACTATACCACCGTCTTGCTGGAATAGCTAGACTTGTGTCCTAATATTGTGCCCCTATTGTTTAGATAGAAGAAGATCTTTAAAATACAAGAATTTGAAGCATGAGGTCTTTTCTTTATTTTGCCTGAAAGAGCGAAATCATTTTAAAGTTGACGGAAATGGTCCACGCAAGAGAATGAAGTAAGCACAACAGAAGGCTGCATTTGTCAGTAGCTTTCTAATCGGTGGGATGCACTAAAAATAATTAAATATGAATGAATGACACTGTTATCTTGCACGCACCATGAAAGCCTAAGTTAGAAATAAAGAGGCTTGGTAGGCTTGCATGATAGGCTGTGAATTTAAACGACCCAAAATTGTTGCCATTTTGCACTTACGCACAAGTAAGCTCAAGCAAGCCACATTGCCATGTTAGACGGAACGGATCCTGGGGCAGATCTGCCATCTGCGATAACGCTTTCTACTTTTCCTATGTAAACAGACATTTCATTCTTCGGTATGGTGAAACATATTACAATGGCACTTGTCATCTTACCAGTGGGCAGGGTTTTAATGGTCCCATGGTATATTTCGGCAATGCTCTCATTCGTCATCACGTCCACAAACACCTCATATTGAGTGTTGACCTCCAACCCCTCAAGAGTGAGTCGCCCCTGTGAGAACTCTACTCTTTTACTCTTGAGTAAGGGGGGGCGCGAAGTTGTGACTGCAGTCAGTCTAATCTGGTTCGCATATTGCTCACCCAGCTCTTGCACATCCCAAATTAACGTAATGGCTTTTGGCTTTGCGCAACATAATTGGAAGTATGCCGGAAGCGGTTCTTTTATCGCATCTACAAAACAAGAAAGCACTTATTTTTAATGGCAATCATGCAGCTGTTCGAAATCCATTGGGAACGAAAATGTACAACATTTAATGTTAATATACTTACAACGATGACGGCGAGCGGCATGACGTCAAATATGTTTGCCTTTAAGCCGCAGCAAGGTACATGCTCACTGTGAACGTTAATATTTGACACGAGGATGTAAAACATAACGATGAGCACAAGTAGCAAGAGATGCTTCTTATTAATGCGTGAGTATAGTTCAGTTTTGATGCAGTCTCTTGGCAATGTACCTTATGCCACTGGGTCGGGCTATAAGCCCTTAACATATGCCTTCTCATTCAATGACCAGTTATTCCCAATGTACGACGAGTGAAATGGAACGATGAAGCATGGATATCACTTTCCTTGTTTCCTATATGAACAGACGCGTCATCCTTCGGTATGATGAAGCACATTATAACGGTGCTTGTCAGCTTACCAGTGGGCAGGGTTTTAATGATTCCATGGTATATTTCGGCAATGCTCCCATTTGTCATCACGTCCACAAACACTTCATATTGCGTGTTGGCCTCCAATCCCTCAAGAGTGAGTCGCCCCTGTGAGAACTCTACTCTTTTACTCTCGAGTAAGGGAGGACGTGAAGTTGTGACCGCAGTCAGGCTAATCTGGTTCGCGTATTGTTCACCCAGCTCTTGGACATCCCAAATTAACGTAATGGTGTTTGGCCCCGTGCAGCACAATTGAAAGTGTGCAGGAAGTGGTTTCTTTACTTCGATTGCATCTTCTGCAAACAAGAAAGATATATCCTGCTTAGCGGAAATGTTGCGGTTATTTTTGGTCACTTAGAAAGGGAATCATTGAACCCCTTCTGTTTTAACAATGACAGAAGTAGTTCCAAGAGATATAATTGCTCATTAATCATCTTTAAAATGCATGATTTAACCCACATGACCCTTTAAGGACAAGTGTTTGTGATCATTAGCCCATGATAGATGAGTTTGAATTGTGATAAAATCATGATGCAGCTGAGGTAGGAATGCGGCCTCAACGAATGCTCATTTAATACGTTTAATTCGTATGACATGCTAGTCATTTGCTATCAAATGCCGCTGCCAATCAGCTTGAATGCGGCAAGCTTTAAACAGTGGGTAGAAAATGTGGGGGGAAATTAAGGAAATGCGGAAGAGCGAAACGCAATTGACCATAATGGTTCGATTAAGAACGGAAGCAATAAGTCGGTGTAGGTGGTGCACAAACGCTGGTCATTGTTAAATAGAAGAATGCAACTCACCACCCAGTCCTATATGGCTCACCGCCAAGAGTGAAATTGCCAGCAGCATAAAGTAGAGATGAAAAGACATTGTCAACGAAGAATTGAAGTGGGGCTCAAAATCATGGGGTACTTATAGCAATGAGCGCTATTACACCAGCCTATCAAATGTGTGCCCTTGAACTGCACGGCGACTCCTCCATACACACTGTAGCTGGTTGTGAAATGGTGTGATGATTTATGTTTGTGAATCAGTAGCCTGCTACCACATGCGTTATCATCAGAATGCACGGACGCGAAGATTGAAGTGACGTGTAAGGCCTAATTACGCCATGGGTCTCAAGTTGACTTTCTTGTCAATGGCGAGGGAGATGCTATGATTAGGCAGTTTTGAGACATAAAGTCAGTTAGGAAAGCACACCTGCAGTACTAGTTAAAAGGTGTAACAGCCTTCATTGTCCCAGCAACGCATCTGGCAAATTTTTGCAAATATGCAAAAAGAAATTGATTTCCAGATGAAGAAATGCAAGGAGGCAAAGTTCGACGAAAGAGCAGCTCCAAAAACGATTTCGTTGATGATACTAGTCCTTTAAAACCCCATAGTAGTCAGCGATATGAGGTAATAAATGAGAAAAATGCGCAGAAATAAGCAGTAAAGAAAAAGATGTGTAAGGCCATTCAAAAAATTAGGAGCGCCATCTATTGACAGACCCGCAACTTTAGCTTAACTACAGTGACGGTCTCCGAGAGAAGTAGACTTTGACTAACGAAGGCGTATGCCTCACTTCACTTTAATTTCCGATTCACCATGCATTCTGAAATGCAATGCGATGGACTCCGATGCTGTGGCATAAATTGACTTCCATCAACATGCGCTCATAATAGTTGGAGGAGAGATACTACTACTGCCTTGATGCACATTAGCATATTATGTGCTGTGAGTTGAAATCGGGTGTAACAACACTTGCTTAATCCTAAAACGTGCCTAAACCCTCAGCACCTTATGCGACAATATGAAATTTGATGCACATATATGTGGAGTAAGCCTATTCTCCAGTTACAGGCATTTAGTTCTATTTCACGATATAGAAAGGTATGAGAGCGCTGCGATGGTGCGAGTCTCCATGGACGGAAGATGAGCGAGATTAGGTCGCATTCCTCCCTATCTAGATGGACAACATATCCTATCTTACCAATTTCGCGCAGCACGAAATGTGTTGGTATATGCAAAAAATCTGCTGAAGTTTTAGTTTTCTATTACGCTCAACACTCCATCTACAGAATTTCACCATTTGCTTGCACGTTCAACCTCGCACCGGTCTGTCAATTATGGGTATGGGTCTCAGAAATGCCACAACTTGTAATTGACCAATCAGTGTGGAGGGTTAATCTTGACCGCATTGATGGCATATGATAGCCCTCTGTTCTGACACCAAACATCTTACCCATCGCAGCGCATTTGTGCATGATTTTGTGAGATTCTAGTAGAGACGTGTGCTTTTGGTGATTACGTCAGTCTATTAGCATTACCTTGATTATCCCCATTCAAATAGCATCTAAGCTGATGCATCCGGGTCACCTTCTTCTTCTTCACGATTCCCGCTTCTGTTGGCCTAGGTTGACCTGGTACATCTGAACAACCGAACTCAGCTCAGCCTTTTAAAATGGCATACATACACGACTGTCCACTCCCAGTCTGAATGTGTCCAGTTATCAGTGGCTTTTGGGTGGATGAGAAATGAGGTCGAGACAATTAGAATTGTCAACGTTGGTGTCAAAATCCGCAATTTCAAAACGGCATCATCTAGCGCGCCTTAGCTGCACTTTAATGTAGTTTTACGTGAATCCACACACAAGGGCATTTCTTCGAGCCTTATTTTACTCTTCCTCGAAGTTGTCATAACACGATGGATTAATTTAACCTGAAACTTATTTACCTAGCACATTTCCCAGTTATTTCAATAATTTGACTTTACGTCGAAAAGGGGGCATGGAATGTGTGCTGACGAGGAGGGATGTAGTCTACATGAGTGGGGAATTAAGCCTTAACGACCTGTATGTGCCTGCGCGCCTACGATACGTGGAACAATTCGACTAACAATCCTTCGCCCTATCGAGTTTTTCCTTCCATGGCTGTTAATCAAAGAGTTGAGCATCTAAACTATGGTGGATTGGAACTAATTCGGTTTCCTAAATAAAAGTTTCATTTTTGATTCAAACAAGATAATGTGTAAGAATTGTCTCTTTAAAGAGGCACCCACAAAATAGCTGTCCTCTGATAAGATTCAAAGTAAATCTATGGCAATGCAATCCAAATTTGACTGAATGTCTATAGTAGAGTCGCAAGCAGTAAAAGTGGATTGGCTTTAAAGAAAGATACAGAGTAATTTGTCTCTTATGCCAGATTGATTAGCAGACAGAGATACCACATGACCGCCCTGCCTGAGTGACGGAGACGAACAACGTGTCTGAAAGTTGGGTGGGTGGGTGCGTGCGTGATAGCAGAGTAATCAATGCGAGGTGGCGGAGGCGCAGCGCTCTAGGGCCTCACGCATCAGGTTGACCTTAACCCCGCATCAATCACTAACACACTTAATACACATCTCTATGTGATACCAACCGATCCTGGGGAATTGTGCGAAGGTGCTGAGACCCACAATTTTCTAGAATGTTGCCGCGGTTATGGCAACGTCATGTTAATAAAACAAAGTTGGGCATTTTGATGGTGCAGGCATTCCAAAAGTTTTCATGCCATCAAGCATGCTGAGAGTTTGAAATTCACGGTGAAGCATCCATAATTCAAGATTATGCGATGCCGTGTGTGGTTTGCCATCATCACATGCCCAGTTGTTGGCCTCCATGCCTGTACACCGATCTCTACCGTAACGCTTCCTTATACCTCCTCTACCAGTATAGATCTGATCACGGACTTTTAACATTGTTACATATTTCTTAGTGGTTTTGACCGTACACCGTTCACACTTCGTCAAAAATTTGGTGGTCTTTAGCAATTGTCCTACCTCACGTATTTTAAGAAGGCGACTGTGCGTAATTGAAATTAACGAGTGTTACCTCTATGAAGTGCTCTACTTCCTAGAAGGTAGGGTTACATACCAGCGAATGAACTTAGAAACGCGTGATTAATATGATTGAGGAAAAGCAGTGCACGCAAGACTGCCAAACATCGCGCAGTGAGTGTAAGCTTCAAACCAGCATACGGTCGATATCAGTTGGAAAACTGATAGCTCCAGTCGAAATCGCTTGTTTGCTTTCAACCATGCGGTTTACAGTTCAAATTGTGATTCAAAAGGCGTTTGGTGGACACCATTTCCAAATAGATTAATCTAGTTCTTCCTATCAGTAGTTAGGGAGGCAAACACGCTGCTGATACTCTGACAACCTGAACCAGCATTGACGTGCTGATCGGGGAATGTTGAAGCAGCAGAGAATGGACAAATGGAAAAAAATCAGCAAAAGCATATAATCAATCCGCTGACACGTCATGAGCAAAGGCGGCTACAATGTTGAGATGCATCAATGGTAATGATTAGGCAGGAGATCGAAGAAAACTGAATCCACTGTAAAACTGTTTGTGTTATGTTCTCTCATCTGGGCACACTTATGCGCGCACCCAAGGTTCACGCTTCTTTTACACATCGCATTTCATTATTAATGCAGATGGGATCGAGAATGTGTCGTATCAGTGTTGCTCACTGAGTCGCTACAGCGTGGCAGCCTCCTCCATTTCTGTTCATCAACCAAGAGATGCTTTCTACTTAACGACCTCTCCTTTGGAATCCGTTCAAACTCAAGATCGAGAGCTGCAAAGCACTGTTTTAAGTCCCGTAGTTAGGCATTTTACACTAAGAATGTGTTTGTTATCTCTCTAACTGTGATAATATCGGTGAACCCACGGCGTGTCTGCCACGTTGCAGCTAGCGTGAGTGACTCTTACTGACCGACTTTCTGGCATGTGACTATACTGTGATGCTTTGCAAAGTTAATCAAGCATGTGAGCCATCTAACTGATACTAATAGGTCTCCACTGACTAAAGGACCGATTCGCAATGTCTCAGGTCTTCAAACTGGCATGTGTGTGCAAAATTGAAATTGGCATGCACTGACACAAGGATGTTTGGATCCACCTCGAATGGCAGAATGGGAACTATCGACCAACCCTCAGACTTGGACTGCCAATATTTCTTCTCATAGCATTTTGCATATTATTGGCGAGACAGAAGACCTACTTCAGCGTGTCTTACCGAACGAATCCAGTCATTTAGTTAGAAGCGCGTGCATTGTTGTACAACAGGATGGTATTGCATGTAACAGCAAAGTCTGTTTCGCGGTTCGGGCAAAATATTCCGCATGAATGCGTGGTGTATGCGAAATTAGCTGAGGTGTGGTTTACTGAAATGGGTCAGACTTCGACTACTTAATACTTTAGTGGTAAAACTAAAGGCTGATACATTTGTTGTGGTTCAGCGTCATTTATTCCACGCAAGCACTTAGTGGAACTCTAAGTGCAGGTGCATCACATTGTGGTTCAGCAGAGGCATGGCAATATTTGCAGAACGCAAAAGATTCCAGTAGGCTATAATCATTATGCCCAAAATGAGTGAGCACATAGCTGAATGTGTGAGAACGCAAGTGCTTTCCATGTTTGGGTGACCGTTCTCACTCCCCAAATTAAACGCAGTCCGACTACAA